>PVIR01018350.1:0-33500 GCA_004026965.1 Petromus typicus | reverse complement strand
ACTAGCCAGTGAGAAGCACTTGGGGTTTCACAGAACAGCAGCTATAAAGAACCGGAGTATAAAGATTAAGCTGATGAGGAACCAGATTTTCGCTAGAGCCAAATGCCTGTATATGACAACTGTCGTCGGCAGACGCTGTCTAGCAACAAGACTATCAAGGCTTAGTCCCCAGCAGAGAAAAAAAAAAACAAAAAACAAAAAACAGAAGACACAGAACCCCTGAGTGAGATTTCCCAAACAGAAGCTCTCTTTCTTACCCCGGAGTCAGAAGTGCCCAGGGAGACAGCTCCGCTCCGGTACCCAGGATCAGAGTCGCCCGCGATAGCAGCTCTGCCGTCTTCAACGACTGGTCCGGGTGTCCCCGCTCCTCATACAGAAAATCGTTCCTCACGTTCAGAACAAACAGCCTTGCTCTACATAACTGCGTGACTAAGTAAGTATATATACTAAAATCTTCATGAATAGACAAGAAGGTCAGAACAGGAGTTAGAAATAACAGATGGACTTTACCCAAAAATTCATCTCAAAAATCTTTATATCTAGGGGCACTTAATACTTATAAAGAACTCATAGAGAATTTTAAATTTCCGGAAACATCACTTCTTAGCTAGTACTCACATAGTTTTAGAAAGGGAGATACACTTCAGGCCATAATTATCAGGAGAGTACCACAACCAGATAACGTGGTGAGAGGAAGCGAGCTACCATTAGAGATGTGGCCTCACAAGGCCCCAAAGCAAAAAAGAAAAGTCTGTAAGACGGAGCAGGACGGGCAGCCCAGAGCCCACGGCAGACAGCGGAGAACGGCTGAAAAGCGGCGCTTGCTGGGGACCCACGAACGTGATCTCGCCGTGGGAAAGTGGGGGACCATCCCGAGAGGGGAGGAGGTGGACAAGGGACCCTTCCTTCACCCAAGTGCTGGGGTGCCAACAATCCCCAGCACCACGAAGGCTCTCTTGGCTTCATCAGCCCCACCGATGCCCACCCCCTCCAGCTTCCTTCCTCTCCCAGCGACTACTGTCACAAAATGATACAGGATTTGAAGTTTCTGACGCTGATAGCCAAAGAGTGGGGACAGCAGAGACAGCAGAGCGCTTTTTTCCTAGAAGAGTGGAGAAAACAAGTGGCATCTTTTTCCGGTTTCCTTCCACAGACTGAGGATAATGTTATTCATCACCTGCAGGATCACTGGAATGTACGTTATCTAGGAAATGTTCCAAGCCGTTCACAAAGGTGGAGCCACGGCACTGGACGACCAGAACCTGTGCTCTTCTAAAGGGGAGAAGGGGGTGGGGAGACTGTAAAAGCAGTTTAGAGAACTGATTTTGTGTCTGCACTCAGGTGTGTCCCACTGATGGCCAAATTTGATTTCCTCTCCATGGAGAAACACGATGTGTTTACCTGAGAGAGTATTATCGAGGCTGCTACCCATCGCAGAGAATGCCACCTCTTCCAGGTCTCATTACAGGAGCAGACCATCTTGTCTTTGATGTTTTCAGATATAAACACCCATTTTCTAGGAACTAACTGCTGAAGAGACTAAAAGCGAAAAACTTCAAAACTTTATAGAAATGAACAGAGAAAAATAAAGAAGATACACTTTAGAGGACAAGGGGTTTGGGGAAGAAAAACAGAAATATTAGGCTATATTTATATTATTTGGGTTCCAAAGGCCTCTTCCCACCACCAGCAGTAAGAGAAAAGGCCAGTGAACAAGGTCTGAGGAGACCCTGAAGCTGAGTTAGGAAACCAGATCCAGCTTCTTGCAGAATAAGTTTGCAAGTTCACTGCCTTCTGGTGCAGACAAAGGATTCTCAGGACACTCCAGCAAGAGCTTTATTGGGCCAGAAATTAAAACACACACACTCGAAGAGCTAGACGGTGGGTCCTCAGAAGAGAGAGGACATTGTATCCCATCACTATACTTCTCTTGAAGGGTTAAGAACACTAGAGAAAAGTGGTTCACCCCTCAGAAAAGTACTGGCCCCTACCACCAGTATAAACACAGATTTCTTTGCTTTTAAAATGGCTAATTTAAACATTCTTTGAATTCTCTCAACTTGTTCTTAAATCTTGGAATCTGTTCCAGTCATTTAGTTTTTTAGTGAAACTTCAGATGAGACAAGAAATTCTATATCTTTAAAGTGAAAATTAAGAGTTAGGACTTCCTTGTATCATTTCTTTCTTTTATTTTTCCCATTCCATCCAAATGTACTTAGTATTTGTGCACTATTTCATGTGTGTATTATATTTTAAGAGGAAAAAATGCACCGACCATGGAAAATTCACAGACTGGAGTAGGTTTACACTTCTCCAGTTGTATGCATTGACCACGGAGCTGGTCTCAATAGATTTTTCTATCCATTGACTTTATTCTGCGTGGTGCCTTCTACTGGTTTACTTCTCTTGTATTTTGGTTTTTTGCAGCGGACCAGAATGCCTCAGGCCTGAGATACTAAAATATTACAGTTAAACCAATGTAGGCAAAACTGTAGCAGAGTGCAATTTTCACATATACTAATCTACTCAAAAACTGAGTTTAGATGTGAGGGAAGTATCAATTTCCTATGAAATAAGCAAAAAATGTTCTGAATGAAAAGGAATTTCTACTAACTGTTTAATACTAAAGAACAGTTCATGCACAGAACACAGTAATGGAAAGAGGCCTATTTCTGCTCTTTTCACAGAGCACACTTGGCCAAAAGCCCAGTGGTGAGCTGCATGATTTACTGAACTTTCTCAGTTTTCAAATTATATTAAACCTTTATTTTAATTTATTGGTGCATTTTATTTTCTTTCTTGTGCAATTATAAATAGGAATATAGCCAATGAAAAGGAAGTATTTTGGTAGTTACTTTATCTATATAACTATCTATCATCTGTCTATTCTCACCATCCTCTATATAGTACCTCCTTAGCAGTTACTTGAAAAACAAGAGTGATTTGCAATTACTTCTTAGAAAAAGCAATACCTAGTACAATATTGAGTTATTTTTAAGCTTATATGAAATACATAATTTCAAACTTCCTTAACAAATTTCCTAATCCAAATCTCTAAAGAAAGCCATAGAAATTTGCTTCATTTAGAAATGCTTTAAATAGGCAAAGCATTATTTATTTGTTTCTAATAAAACTAGAAGGAGGACACAAGCTCTGAGGACATATTTTGTATTGTTTCTTTTTTTCCCAACTTTTTTTTTTTCATATTGGGGATTGAACTTAAGACTTTGTGTTTGCGAGGCAGGCATAACATTACTGAGATCAATTACCAGCCTCCATATTCCACTTTGAATGCAAAATTTTCCCATGAAATACATGGCAGACAGATAGATCTCTTCCTCTCTGTTGGAGGAAACAAGAATATACTCTTAGTGCCCGCCTTAAAAATAAGTTGCATTGGGCCAGGGATTTAGCTCAGTGGTTCCAGCACCTGCCTGGCTACACAAGGTCCCAAGTCTGATCCCCAGTACCACATATCACAATGCCAGATATAGTGGCTCACATCTGTAATTCCAGCATTTGGGAGGCACAGGCAAGAGGATTGTGTAACTTCAAGGCTAGCCCAGGCTACAAAGACCTCAGGGCCAGCCTGAACTATGAAGTAAGACCCTAGCTCAAAAAAACTAAAGAGGAAAGAAAGGAAGGAAGGAAGAAAGAGAAAGAAAGAAAGAAAGAAAGAAAGAAAGAAAGAAAGAAAGAAAGAAAGAAAGAAAGAAAGAAAGAAAGAAGGAAGGAAGGAAGGAAGGAAGGAAAGAAAGAAAGAAAGAAAGGGGATACTAAGAGGAGATGTAGAAGTGAAGAAGCAAGTGTGGCCATCTGACCACCCGCTGTGCCTCCTCTTCCATCTTCCTTACTGTAAACCCTTTCCCTCTCCCTCTACAGGGAGACTTGAGGCAAATGTGCCCCTCGATCTCCATAAGTGTTCTCCTTTTTACCAAATACATGCCTTCTTCTGCTTTGGTCAGTGACAAGCAAATGAAGCTGAGCTGGGGAACCTAAACTCCAACCCCAGGCTCAGTGTGCTTTTTTTGATGATGTCTACCATCAGTGCGCAGTTTTAACATTGTGCCTGCTAACTTGCCTTTCCCTGATATGTCTGAAAAATTCATTTTCTGTGATGAAAGTCAATGAATTTACAACTGATTCTGAGGGAGGAGTGAGAGAAGGCTCCTATCTTCCCTTTGGGGACCCTCCTGGAACCCCATACAATGACAGAGGAGACACCCTGTGCAGTGCTGAGAGCAGGCTGAGGGACGAGGAAGTCAGGGTGCCGATGTCTGAATCTCTCCGTAAATAACTGCCATGTGGAACAGCTTAGGAAGGGCTGGTGTCATGACAGTAAAGAGTTTTACCAATAAGCCAGGAATGTAGAGAAGATAAATTTTATTTAAATCAGGATGTGCTGCCGAGGGGAGTTCCCGAGAGAGAACTGGAGGAATCAACAGCCACAGTGAGCACTGGGGCTTTCGTGAGGGAGGAGGACACAGAAACGGGTCCCTGCAGCACATGGGACCATCCGCAGAATGTCCTTTTGCTGCAACAGCTAGCATTCTGTGCATCTTCATAACGCACCTGTATTGTGTTTAAAATTGCATGTTTAAGGTTGTGAAGTTGCAGTTCCGGCAATACTACTCTTCTCTGGCTCACAGAAGGTGACAGCTTTGGATTAAAAAAAGAAAGATCAGAGATATAAACGTATCTTTTGGAGAAGATGGGCTGAAGTTGAAAGATGTGAATGAAGACATCACGGAGTTTGCTCCCGTTATGGAAACCTGCTCAAAGTGTGCTGCTTCAAATTTTCAGCAGTAACCGTCAGTGTCCCTTGATATTGAGGGTGCTCTAAAAAGACCCAGATCGGTTCAAAAATAGGAGGAAAGTGACCAGAGACCAGCAGCAGATGAGACGCAGAATTTCAAAAGATCCATGATCTCTCGTAAGAGGCCCCAGAGCTCAGGACAGGTTCTCAGAGACCAGCACCACTCCCCAAACCCTAGACAGAATAATGTAGTTCTGGGTCACTGGGGAAATGAAGCACGGGGTAGGTATAGAACAACACTTCCAAAATCGCAACCACAAGAACTGGAACTTGAACTGTGCTGTCCAAACACAAGCCTCGGCGGGAACATAAGCTATGACTCACAGAACAGCCTGAAACCCGCAGACAGACAACAGGGAGCCCGGTGTTCCGGGTCAAACGTTCAGCCCGGGGAAGGCAGGCAGAGCGAGGAGACTCGGGGTCAGCGTGGAGACGCGTTTCTCAGGAGAGGGAACAGGGAGGGACATAACTTTAAATTACAGCCCATGGGAGACGCAGCGGAAGAGCTGCACTTGGTCTGTCGGGCCGACGCTGGCGGAGGGAGAAGCACACTGCGGAGAGCTCACACGGACCTCGCTTTCAGGAATTTTTCAGAGCTAGAGCGAAAACATAGACCTGAGACCTTCCTAACGACAAGGTGAAATTGAAGTGTTAAAGCACATTTTCCTCTCTGTAAGTGTACTTGATTATTCTCCAGTTGGGTCATAACTGTCCTGCTTCAATAAAATGCAGTAAATTTTTTCTTTCTTCAAATTACACTTTAGGCACTTAAAGCTCCGTGCAGAACTGAAGTGTCGTCTCAGACATTTCCTTCTTATAAATGGCATCGAATTCCTCGTTTTGGGCCACTGTGAAGTGATTTTTCCAGTCACCAGTTATCCCTAAAAGCAATAAGTAAGAAAACAAGGGAAAGAATAAAATATAAGCATTATGAAAAATTAGCTGGCATACAACAACGGAAAAGTAAGAGACTTAAGGAAACTTCATTGTTTCAAAACCTTCGTTTTTCCGTCATCTGAAATGTAGTCTAGAGCTAAACACAGAGCCACCTCGTACAGAGACAGTCTGACCAGAGCTCGTTTCCTGATTGGAGATTACCAGACAGTACAACAGTTTCTGAGAGAAGCTCTGCTTTCCCAGCGGCCCTGGGCCCCTGGGTCGTCACTGGAGCCCCAGTCACAAGAGCAGGATGTGCTTTGTTTGCTGAGCTGCTTCCAGGAACACGAGGAAAACCGAAGCACCGTCCAAAGGGCTGGAGAACCATGTGGGGCCACGTGACCCCATCAGCTCCACAGTGCCGGGAAGACGCTAGCCCTGCGCTGGGCTGAGTTTGTGCTTTACCCAGAGCTCAGAGAAGAACGACATTGAAATACAGCATTTAACACCATTAAGTCATCTTTATAAAAGCAAAATATGGAGATATTAATACCTCACACATGTGCTCATATACATGTATATGTACATATACATATATGTATGCATATATGTATGTATGTATGTATATGTATATATATATATACAAAATTTTTTTGAGAGATGAAGTTTTGATTTGTAGTTCAGGCTGGGGCTGCACTCACTATGTAGCCCAGGTGAGCTTTGAACTCACAGCATTCTCTTGCCTCTGCCTCCTGAGTACTGGAATTACAGGTATGAGCCACCACGCCCAGCACTGTAGTTTATGGAACTGAACTCAAGACCTTGTGCTTGCCAGACAGATGCCATAACCACTCAACTAAATCTCTGGCCCTTAAATATTTATTTTAAAAATAAATAGAATTACCAATGTTCTTGATGACACTTCTTGATGACACTTCAAATTATTTAAGATAAAAAAAATATATAAGCAAAAATTATGTACAAACATTCTAATCACCTTATCAGTGAGGTATTTATACAATATTTTATCAGTGCATTTTCTTTACAAGAAAATTTTGATAAAATGAATGCAAAGTAGTCTAGATTAGCCTGTTTTGTAGCAGAGATAGAGGTACTGCACAGACACTGATTATCATTTATTCCTTGTCTTTTCTGCTGACTATTGTAGGAATGAGGTAGGATTTTTAAAGTTGAAACCAGATAAAAAGTATACAAAGAAATTAAGATTTTTAAATTGTCCTTAACTTCAGGCAGCTTCAAGACTCAAAAGTTACTCAAGCCTTTTCCACTACGGAAAACTCACACAAAAATTTTTCAGAAGTCTCAAAGGCACAAAAAGCCTGTGGACTGTGCTCTGGACCTGCCTTTTTATCTGGAATTTGCACTTCTTTCTCCTCCAAGCAAGCAGCGATACTGGCGCTCAGCCTATCTCGGCTTCCAACACTTCTCAGCTTGCAGACCGACATAGCCTGCTGGGTAGGGAACCTGGGCGCCAGTGATGACGCACATCCTGGCCGCCCTTTGGGAGGGCCGTCCTTCAATCCACCCTGCTCAGCTCAGGGTGTGTCTGACCCATGTACTCACACTCCACTAACAAACGCGTGCTAAAATCTCTGTCCAATAAACACTGCATGGCTTTTACTTACATGTCCTAAAACTTCTTTCGTCATGAAGGAAGTCAGTGAGCCCGCAGGTCTACTCTACAGCCTCTAAGGCCATCAGGCCGGCAGTGACCACAAAGTACTGACAACGATTTAATCCACAGAGCATCTGTGCAGTCTGCACACGTCTGGAAACTCTGTTCTCTACGTTCAGTGCTTTTAAGCACTTGTCTGTACATTTGCCTCTTGCACTACACTGTGTTCTTGAGGAAAACAGCTGCTTCCTTTATTTTTGTTCTAAACAATATGTGTTGTACATTGTGCTGTGTCTGGGGTGTGCTCAGCTCCTCTGCTCTGCCGGAACATGGAGCTAACTGAGGTCTTGAAACTCAGCACCGGGAAAAACGAAAGGAACTGAGTTTAACATAAAGGAAGACAATTTATCTGAAACAGAGGCAGAGGGAGAAGTGAAGACAGAAGGATAGGGCACATGGGAAACACTTCGGGCTTTTGTCTTCGGCTTCCTTTAGTAAGACTGGAGTCCTCACCCCATTCTGAAGGCCTAGAACTTGAGTGATCTGACTGGCTTTCTGGTTGTCGTTCACCCGGGCCTGGGCGTCTTTGCATCTTTGTATCTTTGCCTACATTCTCTTTGCTCCTTTGATTCCTTCCTGCCCTTTTGTGGTTGTGTGTGTGTGTGTGTGTGTGTGTGTGTGTGTGTGTGGTGTGCGTGTGTGTGTGTGTGTGTGTGTGTGTGTGTGTGTGTTGGGGAGGACCCTCGAACCTGAACTGTGACTGTGCATGTGTGATTAAATATGTAAGTGTGTGTCTTTTATATATCAAATAAGAGTTTTTGGGTGGCTGCTCCTTGTCTGCTTTACATTTTTTCAGGTGAGGGGGTGGCAGTTGCCATGTTCTTTCAGATTCCTGGCAACAAGCTTGTTTTATCTGTCAGTTCTTCCTGGTAAATTTCTATATGAATTATCTTACCTGGCGCATTCCCCAGGTCTGGCTTCTCTCTCTCTCTCTCTCTCTCCTTTCCTCTATCTCTTTAACTTTGTCTTTCTTAGTCTTAGTAAGATTTCCTAATAATTTCTTCAATAAAGCATAGTTAAGGATCTATTTTATTCTATTTCCTGTTTATAGCTCCCTTTCTCTACAGTAAGTATTCATGAAAAACTTTTGGTATATAAGAGTTATTAAATGAATATGACTCTTTAAATATTTATCAAAAATATGAATATGTGAATAAATTAACAGATGAATCCTGAACTATTTAGAACAAAAAGTATCAATCCTGTATACTTTATAGCTAAACATATTCTAAATACTGCACATCATTTTCTATAATTTTCCTCCCAAAATATGGTATGAATGATGATATTTTCTTCATTTTCCAGTGGGACAAATGGCTTTAGGAAGTTAATTAATTTCTCCAACATCATCAGTTTGCTTAGAGGAATAGCTTGGATAAACCTCAACCTATCCACACAGGTATGCTCCCCCTCCCTCCTGGAGAGACGCGGGGTTGGTTCCATGTACCAGAATCAGAGGAGGCTCTTTCCTGTTGAAGTTGGAGAAGTCCAGGATCCAAATATTGAGCTCATCTCCTTTGCGGAGAGACCTCAGTGAATTACCATGAAATGGAATCAAGTTTAGAATAATCAGAGATGAGAAAAAACCTCTGCAAACTATATTCAATTATCTAGCATAGTGAAAAGTTTACCTTATTGAATAAAGGTTTTTAAAACTATTGTACCAAAAAAAATTTTTTGTAGCATAAGCATGGATATGTGTATGTGTATAAATTTATGTACACACAAATGATATGTGTGTCTATAAATTGAGAAAATGTTGCTCCAGCTTATGATGTAGTATTTAAAATGAAAATTCAATTTTTAAAAAAAGTAAATGAAGACTCTCTGAATAAAATAGTAATTTGATTTATTTTTTGGTACCAGGAATGGAACTCAAGGCCTTGTGTTTGCTGGGCAGGTATGGTGCCACTGAGCTACATCCTCAGCCCAAAAATAATAATTTGAAAACACAAAAAAGTCTCATATAACTTTTCAAGTGGGTGGTTTTTATCCACCTGTTTTTAGCCACAGCACATTTCATAGTACAGTTTTTTACAGCCCTCTCTGTCAAACTTTTATTTGTTTTGATAGGTATATAACTTCTCAAACTTGTTTGTAATTTGCTAAATGTGTTCTTTTATGAATAACAGTATGACATGTACCATCTAGAATAAACCATGATATACAAGATTTGCTTAAATAGTGTGAAGTTGTACTCAGCATCGCGGTCCATGTTCTTCTGAGACAACTCAAGCTGGAGCTGTTGTTTCTTGTAATTTAAACCATCTGGAGGGAACGAAACTTCCTTTTAGGAAAATAAGGAGAGAAACTTCTTTCTTTTGGGAAACTGGGCTGACTCTTCTTTTCTCTGTGCCATGGGAACCCTAATGGATCTAGTACTATCCTGAGCAGTGTTAGTATATATTCCCGAGGGCAGAAAGGAGCCTATGCCACGGTGCACAGCTTTAAGGGGGCAGCGATGAGAAACTTGAAATTATATCAAAATTTTCAAAATTGCAGCACAGTAGACAGAAGAAATATGTATCAAATATGTAAGACCGTCATGTGCATTATTTTGTTTGGTGATTTCAAATTCAATTTGTAGCTTTTAGGGGTAGGTTTGTTTGTTTAGTGTTCACTTTTTACCTGGTAAAAAATTGAAGCCCGTACAGGCTAAAACAGCACAGTCCAGAGTCAATGTTTTGCAAAGTTAAAATGTGGATCAATGTACAGCTACATATTTACCTTTGCGCATGAAAGGGGATTTGCTGTGATCAAACACATCATTCGGCAAATGTGTGTAGTTCACCAGAGGGTTGTCCTTCATCATCTCGAAGGAGGTGTGGTGAATGATCTTCTCAAGGACATCATCACTGATATTCTTGTTGAAAAATCTAGCTATCTTCTTGATTTCTTCTTTTGGATTCTATCAGTGGATTATAAGATACAGCCAAGAGTACGATGAACTTGTAAATCAATATTTACACAGAATTTACAATCTGTTTTCTTATGACTCGTTCTGAAAGTTCATCAAAGAAAGTTCGCATCTGACTTGGTCCTTCTTCTATAATTTTAAAAGTAAGTAATCATACAACTTTTAAAAGCCAATAATAACTGTTCAGAAAAAAATAGACTAGAAATATTCTCTATATATTTCTATACAGAAATACATCTGATACGTTTTTAGTACTCATTCAAAATATTAAAAAAATAAACTCTGGTCTAAATGCTGACAATATTTGGAGAAACAAATTTATTACATTTATTTTAAATTTAATTTGGAATCACATTTGAAAATGTTATGGAATGAATAACTTCATTCTCTGCTTTATTTTTATTCTTAATTAAAATTTTTCGTGTTTTTGCTAAAAATTTTCCAAAGCAAAAAATAAGAATCTCATAGAAAGCTTTAAATATGTTTTCTTTGAAGATGGATTAGAATTTGCTTGAACACAAGCTCCTAAAACATAGACTTCAAGGCTAGGGGTGTAGCTAAGTGGCAGAGCACTTGCTTAGCATGTACACAGCTGTGAGGTTAAACCTTAGCATCCCTCAAAAGAAAAACTAAACGTTCTATAGAAGAGATAAATATAAAGTGTCAAAGCCTAAATTAATCATTAATCATTAAAAATGAAATCAATCAAATATGACAGGTCATGACTCAATTTCTAATGACATAGATTCAGGATTTCTAAGTTCAGCTAAAGCAACTAACTACACAGAGCTACAGAGATTTTGGAGAAGGAATAGCTAAAATGACACTGGAAGACATAATGGTAGTATTTACCAAAATAATGCTAAAATGTTGGAGAATAAATCTCCACTACAGAAAGTAGTTCAAATTCTTGGAGGTATAAGATGTCAGAGTGTGTTCAAGAAAGAAAAAATGCATAATATTTGAAATTAATGATGAGCTGCTCATATGAGTGAGAGGCACTATACTTATAGGAGGATGAGTTACAGCCAAACTGAGAATATTTTCTGCTGACTAACAGGCTGGGGAAGAAACATCAGGTGAGCCGTGGGTGTGCATGTGTGCATATTTACATGGGGTGTGGATGCGTGCACTCAGCAGGGGGGCTCTTTAAGCAAGTTATATTTCAGCCCCCTTTGAAACAAAAATGAGATGGTGCTGAAGTCCTCTTCGTGGTTAAAATGAGAATGAAGAAAGTCCAAAGAAAAGTTAATATTGAAACTAAGGAGACATACACATGGATGATCATAGAAAAAATATATTATTAACAATGCACAGTACGGAGAATAAGCTGGCAGCTTGGGGATGACGATGCTGATCTAGACACAAACAGAAGTTCAGTCATTAGGCTCTGGTTCTCATTCAGCCTTGTTCTTCACTTCACATAATTCATTCAGAATTTATGCAGACACTCATAATGTGCTGTAAATTATTAGATGTTTTCAGAATTATATTCAATGTATACTATAAATTTTCCCTATTACTGTTTTTGACATCTCTATAAAACAATGTCTAAAAATGGCTATGAAATAAACCTTGACTGTCGGGCAGGACACATGCAGCAGGATGATATCAGAGGTAATCATGCTACTTGACGTACAGTGAGCATTGCTGGCTAGCCCAGGAGATGTTTGCCTAGTTCTCAAGGAGAAAACGTACACCACATGGTCAGAAACTTAATCTGCTCTTTTTAAAATAAAGCTTATCAGTGTGATCTGTCATCCAAGAAATGAAGAGAGGTGACAGAGAAGAGATAAAATTTTGTATCCGAAGGACAGTTTAAGTCTGGCTGACCAGACATTAACAGAACATCTTCTTTGTGTTAAAGTGGTTTTATAAAACCATGTTACACCTCATGCAGAGGTACAGAGTGCCCGCAAGTTGACTTTGATTACCCAGGCACTGCATAAAGATGAGGTCAAGCTGTCAGATTGTCCCCAGCTACAAACTGTACCCAGGAGAACTAAAATCCAAGAATTCTCTTTGGTACCTATGAGAAACCACTGAGGCATTTTTCAGATGTGCTGACTGCAAGAGGTTTTGTGCATGGAATGTAATTTTTGTGTCATGAAAGGTGAAGTTGATGCCCCCGAACTTTTGCTTATTACTAGTTATTTATTCAAGCAAGAAGTGGTTCATGCACTGAGTGAACGGTGCTCTCCTTATGTGGTCGCCATATAAACATGGGTATTAGGGACTAGGGACTAGTTACAAAGACAACTTATGCTTTCCTGTGTAAATCAGAGAGCATAAAAATTATATTTGTATGCATCGGTTTTCTATATCTAAAGGGATTGGTTTCTACATATTTTCCAAGATTGGTATGTGGGGGAGGAGCAAATTAAATAGAATAGTCTCAAAATAGCATTGAAACTTTCCAATAATTCCACACTAACACTCTTCATGCAGAAACTAGACAGGTGATTATTAGTCCCTAAACTTGGAGAGAGATAGGCAGAAAGTAAAGGAGAGGATGCATTTCAGAAATACAACACATAAAAGATGTGAGCCAGTCAGATGGCGAAGGTATAGGAAGGAAAGCCAAGAAGGACAATCTGTTTTCAAGCTTTGAAAACTGAAAAGAAAAATAAAATTTTCCAAGCAAGAGAATAGAAGGAGAAAAATATTACATTTCAAAGAGGGAAAAACAACATAAGCTTTTATTTTAGACAGGTTAAATGAAGTAAAAGTGTATACGAGTGGTTTTGAAATTCTGGGAAGGGATCCAAATAAAGATGAAGGTATATAAATATAAATATTTGTGGAAATGGTGGGTGTGGACATGATAGTCAAAACATAACTAATTATTCAAAATGCCAGGGAGTGAATAGATAGCTAATGTACCATTCAACTATAAAATCCTTGCAAATTAGATGTTTCATAAAATGATAGTATGGCCTATTATTATACAGTAATTAAGAGATAAGAAAAACAGATATGAGTCACATGTTTCACAATTAGAAAATCATTAAGGATTTTATCTAATGTAGACAAATAGACATGGAGTATAAAGAAGTAATCAGGTCATTTTGGGCTCAACAGATCTTGGGAAAAAATGTTTATCCTTTTATCCCAGGATATAGCAAGGTTAGCATGTAAAGTAAACACCTATCATTTTACCTGTTTCATGTCTTCATAGAACAAGTAAAGTATTGGATGTTCCTCCTTTTTCTTCCACCAACTTTTGACATGATTAAACCAAGAACCGTAGGGCACTAAAAGCAGAGGGGAAAAAAAAATCTATTTACCTAAGAGTTTCGCAAACTGTTTATTTACTTCTGAAGAATAAATAAAATTGTAAAGACTTCTGGCAGAACTTGGCAATAAAGAGAACACAGGCTAAAGAATAAATTTTTAAATATAAAATTAGCCATTTTATGCTAAGAAACACAATTTTTTAAAAATGAAGTACAAAAGAAGCATTTCAGAAAAAAATACCCTGATTATCCATAATTCCTACTCAGACTCACATGGAAGAAAACTCTTCTCTGACAACATGCTCATGGCAATTCTGTGTGTAAGTATTGTAAGTACATTGCATCTGTGATGTGGCTAACTCCTAATTTGGGCACGTTAAGCAGCAGAAGTGTACAGAGACTGAGAAGGGAGTTCTAACAAGTTAGAAGGGAGTCCAGGAAGCATTCTTTATGCCAGAAGTTAACAGCAGTATAAATCAAACAGTTTGGTAAAATTGTAGATGTATTTTACTTAATTTTTGAAAATTCATTTTGGATGTACTTTTACCATATTTGAATGCACTGATTTAAAAAGAAAATATTTTGAGCGTTAGGCTAAGAATGATTAATATTATTAAATACAAATGTTTGATTCATTAATTTTAAGCTGAGGTCTACCTACCATTTCCTATTAAGAATTTCTCCAAATATTCCTTCCAGGTACCAGGATGAGGATGTAATTGATTCATTAAGTCAAAGTGGTAATATGAGACAGCCACATCCTTGGCATTGCGTGCCATGTATATCATCTGAAGGAGGAAGAGGAAGAGAATCAACCAAAGCAGTGTTCTGAGGGAAAGAAAAATTAAAGTAGATAAGTGCAATAGTCGAGTTGATTTGCATTTAAAAATTGTGGATTATAACTACCTCTTTGTTAGCCACTCAGATGTCGGTCAATGCTTTAGACATTAGAAGCAAACATTTGAAGGGAAAACAAACAGGTATGAATAGACAAAGACAGGTCACATGGAAATTTAGCTCGCCGTCTAGAGCATACCTTGCACTTGTTCTCCCAAAAAGATTTAGGAAGAAGATCAACTGGTAGATGTGTCTTCACAAGACGAGGTGAAGGGTTTCTCTGTAATTGTTCTAAAGCTGGAAAATGTAGTTTGGATACAGAAAAAATTATATATATATATATATATATATATAGAAAAAATTATATATATATATATATATATATATGCATTTCCTCATCTTTCCAACCAATTTTTCAGAACACTTTGAGCAGTACATATGTTATAAAGCTAGATTTTGAACCAAACATAGGCATTTCTGTGATTACAAGAGACAATATTATGGAACAGGCAACATACATCTGAATGTTAACATTCCTTGGTTCAAATCCTGAGGATAATTTACACATTTAGGCTATTTTTCAAATGTCTCAGAATCCTTGTGGGGATGGAACTCAGGATCTTGCACTTGCTAGGCAGACACTGGATTAACCAGTGAATTAACCACTGGATTTAACCACTGAATTAAATCACAGGCCGCTGTTGTGGAAGGATCTCATTTCCCCATTGATTTTGAAAGACAGTTTTATAAAATCTAACAATCTAGGTTGAAGGTTGTTTTCTTTTAGGACTTGAAATGTTTCATTCTAAGCTTTCTTTGACTTGAGTGTTGGTGCTGAACTGTCTCCTGTGACTGATGGGCTTCCTTTATTTCTTTTATTGATTTATTCCTTTTCTCCAGCTCCATTTTTCTGTTAGGTTTCTGGAATCTTGACTCTGATAAGCCTAAGTGTGAAATTCTTTTGATTATGGCTAGTTTGAGTCCTGTATACCTCATTTTTCTGAGTGTCAATTTATTTTCCCGCTTGAGAAGTTTTCTACCATTACTTCTGTGAACAGTTTTTTTAAAGATATTGTTTACATTATCTCTTGTTTCTTGCTTGATTCTAATCAGTCTTATATTGTTTTTTGCATCATCTAACAGCTACTGGATCAATTTCTTATGGTCTTTTACTGTTTTTAAGAAATATATTTCCTGGTGACTAACTGCGATCTTATATTCTACACCTAATATTCAATCCTCACTTAGGCTTGTTCTGCTGTGGAAACATTCATGGAATTTTTAATCTTCTGGAAATGTGTTTGAATCTGTTTAATGGATTCAATTTGTTTCGTATGCTAGTATTCCATCATGCAACTGAGCTCCTCTATGTTTTTATCTGTGTCTTCCCTAGAGCTATTATCTCTTTCACTATGCCCCTGTCTCGGTGGTTATCTGAGAAATTGTTTCTGGCTTTATTTTTCCTAGATCCTCTTTGTTGTCAGTTCAAGGAGTCCAGGTAATTGAGTTTTTCATTGTTCTATCTCATTGCTCCCGAGATTTCCCTTTGGCAATGTGCAAATCTGTATTTGTATCTTATTTAGGTGTCTTGTCCTTTCAATTTTTTGTTGTTGTTGATGTTTTTGGTCTAATGCATGAGTTTCTTCTGGTAAAATGCTTATTTCATAGCCTTCCTGTACACAAATAACAGAATGAGAGATAAATTAGGGAAAAACATCTTTTTACAATAGCATCTTTAAAAAAGAAAATATCTAGGAATCAATCTAACAAAGGAAATAAAAGACCTCTACTCTGAAAAGTATAACGCTCTGAAAAAGGAGATCAAAAAGGTTATCAGAAAATGTAAAAATATCCATTGCTCCTACTTAAAAAGAACCAAAAATTAACCTCAAAATGACCATACTCCCAAAATTGCTATACAGACTGAAAGAAATCCTGATTTAAATTCCAACAGCATATTTCACAGAATTAGAAAAATAATCCAAAACTTCATAGGCATCCACAAGAGACCCAGAATAGCAAAAGCAATTGTATGCAACAAAGACATCGCAGGGGTATCACAATCCCCCTCTTGAAACTGTATTACAAGGTCACTGTGATAAAAACAGCACAGTACTAGCAAAGAAACAGAGCTGAGGTTTAATGGAACAGACTAGAAGATACAAAAACAATTCTAGACTTACTAAGCCACCTCATCTTTGACAAAGGAGCCAAATACCTTCAATTAAGGAAAGATAACCTCTTTAATAAATGCTGCTTGAAAAACTAGGTTTCAACCTGTTAATATTAAAACTAGATCTACATCTTTCACAAGGCACTAAATTAAAATTAAATTGTATTAAATGTTTAAATATTCAAAGAAAAACACTAACTCTGCCATAGATAGGCTAAGGAGAACTCTTGGAGACAGAAGAGTTTTAAGTAGAGAAAGTAGGAAAAAAATTTAAAAACAAAACCTCAGTAGCACAGGAACTGGCAGAAAGAATCAGCACTTGGGATCTCATGCTACTAAAAAGCTTCTGCACAGCAACAGAAGCCACAAGTAGAGTAAAAGATAAACTACAGTGTAGAAAAAAAAATGTACTAGCTGTTTCTCAAACAAAAGCCTACTACCTATAATATATAAAGAACTTAAATCTCAGGCCCTCCATATGTAAAGACCCAATTAAAAATGGACATCTGAAGTGAACAGATATCTTTCAAATGAAGAAATAGAAGCGCCAAGGAACCATGAAAACATATTTAGCATCACTGATAGTTCAAGAGATGCAGATGAAAACAACACTGAGATTCCATCTCTCTCCAGAAAGAATGGCTGCTGTCACTTAATCAAACAATAACAAATGCTGGTGTGGCTATAAGGAGCAAGGGACACTTCTCCACTTTTTCTAGGAGTGTAGACTATATAACCACTGTGTAAATCAGGGTGGCTATTCCTCAGAAAACTAGGAATAGAGGTCCCATTTGACTCTGCTATTTCACTACTGGGTATTTCATGAAAGAACTGAAATCATCGTAACATAGCAACATATGTGCATCCCTGTCACTAGCAGTTCAGTTTGTGATTGCTACATCTTGGGAAACAACCAAAATATCCATCAACAGAAGACTGGATAAAGAAGATGTGGTTCTTTTATAGAATGGAGTGTGTTTCAGCCACAAGGAATGATAATTTCAAGACATTTACTAGCTAAGTGGATTCACCTAGAGGACATACTTAGATGTGTAATAAATAGGACACAGTTGTGTAAATACTGTATAATTTCTCTAGTATGAGAAACTGAAGCTGTAAATAAGGTGCAAAATATATCTCAGGTCTTGTGAAACAGGAAGAAAATGTTAAAAGGGAAGAGGTACTGTGTGGGAGCTGGGGAAAACAAAGAAGGAAATGAAAAATTTGATGGTAAAAGGAAAAATACAAACAAATTTTATGAATATAGGGAGTGGTGGCTTAAAGGGAGAGCAAGGTAATGGGAAAAATATGAAACAAGATACATCATGTGCAGGTACAAATTCTCAATGAGGAATGTTTTCATAATGTATTCCTAAAATATACCAATAAATTCAATTTATTAAAAAATGAACAAAATACTTGCTGCAGGTATCTTTCTTGCAAATATGTAGAACCTTTAAGAAATTACTATTTCCTCGGTCATCATCCATGTATATTTAGTTCTTGGGCCTTGAGTCTGTAATGGCCCTTAAGGAATCTCAGTTCTGGAGCAATAGGAAAAACACTTGAACAGAGCAATCATGCCACCCTGGCCAAAGTATTACAATCAGTATCATCCACAGCATTGTTTCACAGCTCAAAATGTGACAAATGGTGACAACCACTATTCTAACATCTTTGATCTCATGAACTAGACCTGTGACCACATATCAAAATTAAGGATCAACCAGAAAAATATTTACCATATATAAGCCCTTCGACACAGTGTTATCACCTCTGTAAAGTAGACTTAGAAGGAGTTGGCGGGTAGAGAGATAAAAGGGGAGGGAGGGATTAGAAATAGGGTCAGAGGACACAAGAATGTCACACAAGTCTTGAGGAACTGGTAAAAAAATACTGGAGGTCGAGAGAGATGGAAAGAACAAATACAAAATAGAAGAAACTCACAGCAACAGGACACCTACGAACTGTGTCACCCTCCTCTCAGAGTAAGACCAATCAAGCAAAAGAGAAAAATTAGGCCAATAGCAGGGATAAAGGACAGAAATGAAGAAGAGAAAGAAGAAGGAGGAGGAGAAGAAAGAGAAAGAAAAAAGTGGAAAAGGAACAAAGAGAGATCAATGAAAGAAGGGGTCCCCCTTCAAAGCCTGTCTCCATGTGACTGGAGACAGCCTGGAGAGCAGCTTGCAAATCCCAGTCAGAGAGTCTCACTGAACCCTTCATAGTTTACTGAGATTCAAACTGGTTTTTCCTGTCTGCAAAGCTAGAATCAAGAACCCAGATCTCCCGCAGGTTGGAACTGCACAGTCCTACTGCAAGTTTGACCCGCCCTCCCTGGAAGAAAGTCCAGGCTCTGGTAAAAAGGTACCGATTCCACTAACTCACCAACATTTTTAGTCCACTAGGTTCTCACTACAGTGTCCCCATCTTGGCCTTCATCTTTCTTACTACTGGGGTTGGGATCCGGGGCATTTCCTCTTTTAGCAATGTTCCTTACGCCCCTTGCCCAAGTCTTCCTCTGTGATCGCCCACACACACAGCTCTCTTGGCTATTGTGTTCTATTTTGTGTGCCACCCCTGTTCCAATAAGAAGGGAAGGGTTACTTTCTTTCTGCCAGCGTAGGCCCTTTGTGCCCCTGTAACTGGTTGCAGAATGCAGTGGGTGTCCCCCAGCCCTCTAAACCCTGCGTACACCTGAAAGCAGAATTTGGCTGGACCTGCTCCCTACTTCACAACATAAATTCCCTTGACCGGTTTACCACTGATAGCAACCCACTGTGGCAGTTCCTCTCTCCTCTCCTTTGCTCAGAGTGGTGCAGCAGCCAAAACAGCACTTAACATTCCCAAATCTACAACAGTATTGTATTTTTCAGAGTGAAAATAGTATAATATATATGCTAAGTGAATAGCATGATGACATAATGTTTACAAAATTATTTAAATTTACCTGATACTGGAACTCCAGGAGAATACATTTCCAACATTGGAACTTTAGCAGTAATAACAGCTCGCTTACATTTTTCAACATCACCATTATTTAGAACTAGATCTGCAATTTCACTGATCCAAGTGGTACCTGGGGCAAAAATATCATTTTCTATAATTGGTATCCAGTTCTGGAGGAGAAAAGTATCTTTGGAAGCAGGTCATCATAATACCCCCTGTTAGATTCTTAGATCAGCAGTTTCTGTATCTCAAATGCCATTGTAATGTACCAAAAGTGTATGACTCCACTATTTGTAGCTTTGCTTCAGATTTCCATAAAACAAAAGCTGAGATCAGATCTGTGTTAATTTGGCCACTAGACTCACCTGATTTGGGGTAGGTAGATATCACAATGTCATCCAGCCTGCCCTGGAACGCCTCGACCTTCTCCCAGTTCTGAGCAAAAGCGTACACCATGGGATAGCCATGAATCTCCACCAAATTTTTTCGCAGCACATCTTCTGGAGTCATTTTTTAAACAGAAGGTAGAAATGCTCAGACCTCTTCCCACAGCCTAAGCACAGGGAATTTAAATGAAGAGTGTGACTGCTGAGACTGTGCACTTTAGAACAAAGTAGAACTTGGCCCGCACACCACAGAAACAGACTGAGTACAAAGGGCGAGTTTGTGGAAAGAGTTTATATGACAAGCAGCAACTGCTTTGGTGAAAAGTAGCACAAAGGTCTTTAACAGGAGTTTCAAAACTAAACAGAACATGCTACTTTGAATTTAAAGTCATGTCTCATAGAAATATGGTATAAAAAATCTTGATTTACAGCAAAATAAATCTATTTCTAGTCATGAGAACCCAACTCATTCCTTCCAGGAGCTTTCTGCCACTCTTGTCTTTGATCAATACTCACTGCACTCAAGTGTCTGTCAGCTCCTAAGATTTGTTTTTTTTTTAATTACTAATTTTGATCAGTAGAATTATGATGTTCCTGGGAGTGATTCTTTTTTATATGTGTTTTTTGTCTGTGTGCATGTGCAAGTGTATGATCCAACTATATTTAATTTCTTGGGTTTATAGTTTCCCTTCTATAAGACAATTTTAGCTGCTATTTCCTAAATTTTCACCATCTTTTATTTCTTACTGCAGTTTTATATTTACCAGACTGACTCATGCCTGTTGTTAAAATTGTGATCTTTGTGCAAGGACAATCTGCTATTATCCTTATCTGAGAACTTGTTAAAAATCTGGAATGTCATGTTCCAACCTAGAATCAGAAAGCAGAAACTAACAAAATCTGCAAGTCCTCTTCATTTCCTTAAATATTTCAGTATGACTTCAAACCACCCAAAATGTATTGTTTAACAATCAATGCTATCTATAAAAATGTATCAAAATAAATTCAGTATCTTCAAGGGAAAAGCTGTCTACCTGTGTTTGGTGTATATCTAACCCTCAGTCAGTCTGGAGGTACATCCTACTTTCATTCTAGAGGTTAAACAAGGAAACATTTTTAGAATGCAAGCCAAAGGACACAGAAGTGGAGATAAATAATGTCGTTAAACACACGCCAGATAATAGTTATCAACTTAAAATACCAAAATTAGTAAATACAAACCTTAAAAACTGAAAGAGACATGGAAGGCAATCTTTTGTGGTTTTACATTACAGGTTACATAACACATCAAATATCTGTATTCACATTGAACCATTGATTAAAATTTAAAATATCTAATATTGTCTTTACAGAAGATAATGGAATAAAAGAAAAAAATCAAAACACAAGTACTCTCAAGAAAAACTAAACCATCTCACTTTAAAACTGGGTAGTTCTTTTAATCATAAAAAGGAAAGAGACTTTCTCTCTCCAACTTCAACGCTATCTAGTCAAGTCCGTGGATGTCGAATGCCAGTTATGAAATAATTGTGATAAACAACATATTCTTGCTCTAGAATGTGCTTTCCAGTGGTGTGTGCTTGTATGTGTGTGTGTGTGCACACACACTTGGGCATGTGAACATTTACACACTTGCACGTGGAAAAGATGGAGGCTTAGAAATGAAGATTTCAAGAAAAATCTTTTTTTCCCCATAGGTTAAGTTTTTTATGTGAGGACTTTCAATCCTAGCTTGTTTCTGAACCGTTTCACTGAACTCATGAAAAGTGAACATTGAAATCCTGAAAGATTCTCTACAGTGCAACTGATAATGTGGAAAAGTGGAATGGTGCAGAGGATATTCAAATTAAACAAAAAATGATCCCAAATAAAAATTGTTCTAGTGCTGTGTGCATGGTGGACAAGTTCAAGGAAGAGATTTCAATGAGAGCTTTAACTCATAGTAAGTGTAACCTCGGCATTCAGTGCTTTTATTCAGAAAGCGGAGCTGTTGCTAAGAATCCTGGGAGCAGGTGGTCACCCCAGGGGGGAAGGAGCCTCATTCCTGCCCCCAGAAAAACACAGCTAGGACAGGTGAACATAACATTCAGAGACTTCATAAGGATTTAACCTATAAGGAGTCTGAGCTACACACACACACACATACACTCACACACATACAAACACACACACTCTCACACATTCGTACATATGGAAAAGCTGTACACGTTCAACAGCTGTGCCAGCCAGAAAACACAGGAGAAAAGGCACCAGTCAGAACTAATAACTTTCCAGAGTTTGACAGAAATGTAGAGGGAAATGACAAAATGTGTTCCTTCTCTACATTTCAAAAGAACAGTTTCTAAAAATTGAGACCACATGAAAAGCAATTTTGTTGTGTGCGTGCATTTTCATCCGGAAGAAACGTGAGCGGCCAGTGTTGTGCACAGATCAGACACCCCACCTGCAGCAAAGAGGAAGTGTCTGTTTGAAGGGGAGAAACAGAAGGCAAGGCGATGGTCTCAGAAGGTACTAACTTAGGACGGAAATGATAAAACCTTAAATTTACATCCCTAGAGTTTCTTCAAGTTTTTGATTGAGATTTAAAAATATTAAACAGCTTCCATAATCATCAGCATATTCTCTTAAATGCTTTTTTCCATTTCAAGAAAAGGAATGCAGATCACACTAATCTATAGATAGGTAAAGTTATAATATTTTGGCTCAAATTCTTGAAGAAGTTACATGTTAAACTATACTGTTTAAATATGGACTTCTAATTTGATAAATTCTATCTTTCTAAGGAAGATAAAATAAATGGAAACAATGGAAGATAATTTCCTTCTTCCCGATTCTGATACAATGGGTTTTTGGGTGGAAGACCCTGTATATATGTAACAGTACACCATCTTTGTTTCTCTCTTAAACTAGTCATTGGGAAATTATTTTTAAAATGTTTCTCCTTCTTTTGAATTTAACATTTACTATGTAAATTCCTCACTTCATCTAATTGTTGTTTTTATTTTAGAAATTCTCACCCACCTTCTCATTCCCCATCTCTTGCCGTAATTCATAGACAAAGATCTTGGTTAGAAATCTCTAATTTATAAAACTCAAAACACTCTTCTTTCCTTTTTGAAACACAATGTAATGATGGCACGTAGTATGTGCTTGGTCTCCTACAGCTAAACTAAATACCATACCTGAATTCCTCAGGTACGTATCTATACAAGATCACTAAGGAGTTAATATGTAGTACCATTTTTCCATTTATTCTCTTTGTTTGTAAACCTCCCGCAGAGTCGTGGGCTTTACATCTCGTTTTTTAAGACTGACTAGTAGAGAGAAATGTAGAAGCACATGCCTGTTATGTTGCGAAAAAGACAAGTGACCATGAAGTACAAGTAGGACCTAAACACGAGGAGCTGTTAATGATTCTCTAGAACTCGATTTCCACGGATGCGAGGGTGCAGCGCGAGCCGGTGAGCGGTGCAAGAAGTACCACGCCCGTGTCCAAACTCCCACAGTAAAGGTGGTCATTACGTGTTACCACCTTGAACTAAGAAAAAGTTCAAATCAGATACTCTGATGAGTCATGTGCCGGACTCTCCGGTGCGGTGACTGCAGCTAACAGTCAGGTACTGTATATTTCAGAATCACCAAAGAGATGTTTACAATGCTCTCAGCACAGAAGTGGTGAATTTCCAAGGTGATGCACACACTGACTACCTGGTTTTATCATTATGCCATCAGAACCTATCAGAACACCAAATTACACGATTATAAAGTCCCCAGCAGAGAAAAAAAGAAATGTTAATTTTGAACAGATGAGTCTGTTTGGGGGTATATGAAAAATGAGATAATAAGACAAGGTTGTATTTATATACATATTTATTTATATGGTTTTGGTGACATCATTTTGGATGAAGTATGTATTATTTGATATACTAGAGATTTTTATTTATATTCTTCCCTACAGATAATTCCAGTTTTTGTCTTTTTTTATTTCCCTTAGATAATAACTATTCTAATAAATACCTAAGAGTGACTTCACTTCTGTGTGCATGCACATATACACCTACACATACCGTCAGTCAAGTACTGTCGCTGAATTCACAAAGCATTCACAAAATATAACAATATTTAATTGACTAGAATCTGCTTATTTAATATTACATAAGAGTAGGTTATAATTTTCCTGAATTAATTACTAGCAGAAATATAATTCAGCACTCTTCACTGCAAAATGTTTAGACGGTTGCATTTATGGCTGTCTACAAAGTTACTCTTAACTGCCCCTTCTTATGCCTTCATTTATGTTTTACAACTGACAGGAGATTAAAGTGCTACAATCAAGTCTTGCAGCAAAGTGCAGTCTCTACAGGACCTCGAAGAGAGTCACTTGGGAAAAAAATGACTCAGTGAAGAAAAAAAGATGATCTTCAGTGATTGGCAGGGAGTTGACAAGAAAACCAGACACTAAGGAGAAGCTGGAGAAACAGCATGAAGCAGAGAAAAGAAGCAGTTCACACACACTCGCAGACCCTTGTGGAGGGCCTGTCACCCCTAACAGGTTGGGCCTGGAATGAGTCGGGAACTCAGAGAGAAAGCACATATGGAAAGTACAGAAGGGGGAGACAAGTGCTAACGACATCACGCTCAGGCCTTGGTCTAGATCCAGAACTACTTCCAATACTGATAAAATAAAATAATACTTAGATAGACGTAAAATATTAAGAGTTAGTATTAGAAGTACGGAAATAGTATTTTTGTTTTACAAGTTTAAAAAGGATATAGAAAAGAAACACAACACAAAAGTAGATAGCAAAGGCACAAGTAGAAAAAGTTTTATGACTGTATGTAGCTGTAGTTTGTGACTGCACTTCCTGGTCAAGCAACCCTGGCGAATAGAAAAACAAACTATGACAGCAAATGGCCTGAGCAAATCAGTACTTGGGACTGCAGGATATCTTTTGATGGCTGACCCCCCCAAATCAAAGCCTTATAAAGAAGTAAAGGACTCAAGAACTGAATTGAGGGGGAAGAAAAATCTTAGGACCTACTCAGCTTAAATAAAAGATTAGATCTTATAAGTATATTACAAACATAAACCTTCAGTAGCATAGCAGCTAAGAAATAAGTCTTTAAAAGATTAAAGAACATACTTATGTGGAAAACTTCTAGAATATTAAACATATTAAAATGTTCTCTCAATGTGTCAAATTCTAGGTAATTTAAAAATGTTAGAGTTTTCCTCCTTGTTCAAATGAAATAAATTGTATGTTAATAGTAAGTCTTTCCATAAAGTATCATCTCGGTGGCTAGCCAGTCCTAACTGCTAAAAACTTGACAAGAAAGAACTGATCTACCTGAGCACAAGGAGAAAGTGCTGCATTTGCTCCAGGAAGATGCAAGGACCAGGAGAAGAAAACAGCAAACCCATCTGCCGGCAAATTCCACCAGTCAAGATCAAACATACTCACAGTTACGAGCGTTCATAATGCCAATAAAATTGGAAAATATCAGGATCTGTTCTTTGTAGAAGACCTTTACCTTTCAAATTCTCTCTTCAAACATTTAGGAAGAGTTCGATTTTCAGAGCAACTGTCTTACTAGATGCAGGACTGTCTGTATACAGTCATGTCTGTATTTCTACGGTGTTTTTCTCTTGGCGTGGAATTACTTTCACCACCTTGCTGTGAAGTAGTAGTTCTCTTCCTCTTATTGCAAGACCAAATGCTCCCCGTTTGCAAGCACTATCAACAGCACCGCCGCTCCCTCATTGCCTCTGGCCACACCTTTTGCTCGGTCGAGATCAAATGAAATGGAAGCAATTGCCTGCGTCTGTCTCTTCAGACTTTTCTGTAGCTGCCGCCTGTTCCCAGCCTTGTCACGGGTGGGCACAGGCCTTTCCGCATCCGAGGACTCGGCCAAGCCACAGCGTGCAGGATCCAGTAACTCCAATTCTCCCCTTAGTGTGCAACATCACAGAGCCTTAGAATTCCTTCAAATGTTCCACCACAATATTTCTTCGACTCAGTTTTATTTCAGACTGTATTACCATGACTTTTCTGAAAACTATTGTTTTATAAGTTAAATTTAAGAAATTCTAAGATAAACCCTAGAACGTTAAGGCGAGTGGAAATTTTGAGAAGGTATCTCACATTGATCTGTAAGAAATTAGACAAGGGCTCTCAAGTGTTCTTTTAATGTAGTTTATTTAATTAGTACAAGTTCACAAATATCTCATTTACATTCCTCCTAGAAGTAGCTGCCTGACCATTCCTGTTTAGTTTCCTTCCGCTCAGCACTGACTCCCTCCCTGTCCCCTCTTCATTGTTACCACTGCTACTGCTTTCACTTCATGTGTATGACATGAAATGTTTTTTGTTTGTTTGTTTGTTTTTTAAATTATCTTTATTGGTACATTAAATATGCACATCATGATTGCACTCCATAATGGGGATTTGTACCAGTATAAGACACAACTTAATGCTCATTTTTTCCCATAGCCCCACCCACCCTACCACCCCCCCATATACATAAAATTTGTTTCCTTACTTTTTTGTTACAATCTCAACATTGTCCCCCTTCACCCTATTTACATTGAGCATTTTCTATTTCACAATATATAACATACAATGCTAGGACTCATTTACATCTTCATTTTCTCATACCAGAGAAAAGATGCGATATGTACCTATCTGTGACCTATTTATTTCACTTATGAGGATATCCTCAAGGTATGTCCGTTTAAGTAGAATGACATGAAATGTTAACTAACAGTGGGCATTTTGTACACGTGTGTGACACATCTTACATCTTTTTACTTGCTCTTCCACTACCCTGTCCTCTCACGCCAGGTCTCCTGGACTCCTTCCTGTTTAAAGATCTATTCCCACGTGTCCCGAGGGAGGGGCGGGGGCAAGGACGCAGGAAAAGCTGAGCGGAGCGCTCCCCTTGCTTTGTTTTCAGTGCACAGCAAAATATTTTGCTTTCCAGAGGGTAAGGTATGATATGCTCAATTAACTTTATATAGATAGGAAGAAATTTTACTAAGGAGGTCAAGATTAATTATAATGCTTAAAAAAAGAAGCTTTAACATTGTTTCATGAAAAGTCCTTAGAAGAACTGAACAATTTTAAAATACCTGTGACTGTTTTCTTGTATTTTTCTCTATAGGTGACCTCTCCAACTACTGATTTCCTTTGGAAACAATACCTATCAGCTACAGAAATTCAGAGAAATTTGATTGTAACAATTAACTAGAAAGACAGAAATTTCTAAAATAGACATAAAAGGGGCACCTTCAAAACTCTCCTAAATATCTTTTTCACAAGGCAAATGATCCAGGTAATTATAGATTTAAAACTGTATTTCATGACTCAATTTTTAGAAAAAAAAATCATTTAACATTGTTAAAATTATAGAAGCTATATTCATTTTACTTACCTAGATTTAAAAATTGTCAGACTGTTCTATCATAAAAGCTAACTAAATAAAGAAACAACACAGGGACATTGTTTTTCACTAAACTTTGAAAAGATTTCTCACAATTTTGGCGCCAGCTAAAGGAGACAGAGGAAGAACAGGCGTGCCTCAGATCTCTGATCGAAACTTGAGGGTGGAATTTCTCATTTTCTCTTCATAATTTTTTTCAAATCTCTCATACTGAGCTACAGTGAACTGATTCTTCCAATCTCCTGAAATACCTGAAAAGAAAATAAAAGTTTGTTGTTTCTTAGGTTTTTTTTGAGGCAAGATCTCGCTTTGTAGTTCAGGTTTTGGCCCTGAGCTCACTGTGTAGCGCAGGCTAACTTCAAACTCACAGCGATCCTCCTGCCTCTGCCTCCCGAGTGCTGGGATTCCAGGCATGAGCCACCGGCCTGGTGCTCTGGCGGGTGGTACCAGAAGTCAAACTCGGGACCTTATGTTTGCCAGTCAGATGCTGGAGCCACTGAGCTAAATCCTCAGCCCAAGAAAACATAACTTTGAGAACTTGTGACTATTGTAGAATTTACCTCTACCATTAGTTTTAATTTGAATTACTACACTTATATTTTTAAACTTTTAACTTTAAGGTCTGTGTGAGAACCCTGAATTTCACCTCCTACTATACAATTCATCCACCTTTACCTGCTCAGTCTCTTGAAAATGAGCATAGATTTTCTGAATATCTTGTCTATAAAGTATAGCGAAGGGAATGTTCAGGCTTTAGGAAATGTCATTTTATATGAGAAACACGAGAGTCATGAATTTCAGTACCTAACTAGGGTCCTATAACCTACTCCCCACAGACACCAAGGGTGACTTTAATGTTGATCTGGCCTCATTTTTCCAGTTTTCTCATTTTATTAAAAATGAAAATTCCCTAATATCTATGACATTCCATCATAAATACACTTACCCCTAACAGATTTCTAAATTTCACTGCTGCATATTAGCTATACAGAAAGATGGGCCCTATTTTAGCATAGTTGCATATGCATGTGACATAGCCTTTTTCCTTTTTCTTTACCCCTCCCTTGAACTCCTTCCACCCTCTCACTGTCTCCCATTCACTTTCCTATCTTTTGTTTTTAGGGTCTACAGGTGATATTTGACTTTCTTCCTGACCTAATTAGTTTAAGTGATAATTTCCAGTTCTACCTGTCTCTGAAAAGGATTGGTTGCCAAGACTCACACTGATTCATGCCCAAGCCATTGAGTAAATATTTCTCTCCAGAAGTCTCACCCTACGTGCGGGGCTGGCAGCACACGTACAGCTTCACCGGCAATTATCTCCCTTCAGGCTTTTGGATTTGTTTTCTTTTCAGTTTCTCCCTCTCTGGGACGCTCAGTCTCTTCCAGTTTCCTGCGCCTCAGGTGCGCCTGATCACCTGCACTCCCCAGAATGATAGCCACACAGGGACAGGCCCTCACCCTTTCTCATGAAGGGGGACACCGAGTGGTCCATCTCTTCGGTTGTCAAAGTTGTATAATTTGCATTAGGATTTTGCTTCATTACATTGAAAGAGCTGTAATAGAGGATTTTATTCACAGTTTCTTCAGTTATGTCTTTCTCTAGAAACTTTAATAACTTTTGAATTTCACTCTTGAGATCCTAGAAGAAAGAGGCAGAAAGACTCATATAAGGAAGACTTGATTACAAAGAAGGGCAGGTTTTTTAAAGTTTTTATTATATCATTATAGCACAGGTTATACTTTGAACACCTACATGTACTTTTTGATAGACAGGTATTCGAAGAGCAAAGAAAAATTAAAATCCGGTCCATTTCCTAGCCTAATAAAGGATGGGCAAATAGGAGGCAGAAATGAAGAGGGAAGATCTGTTTCACGCATCTTTTATGACTTCCTCTCCTGTGCCCCAAAATAGGTATAACAAGACACCTGTGTCCTATCCTCCGCAGGAAGGTATTCTTCTTAGTAGCCCAAACAGAAAGAGCTAAAACATAATCGTTGTGATGTCAGTGATGAAGATATACAATCTGTGATGAGCTTTGCTGAATAAGTTAACTCAGTTCATAGAAATAGCCAGAGCATTCCCATGCTGGCCATGAAATAGTCTATCTCTTGTACCAATTGATCTGATTACAGTTCACCAAAAGTTAGACACTAATTACGGAAGAGGAAAAACTTACAAGGGTTGATTTGTACTTATATCAAGTCAGTCTGAAAGTTAAATGGCAGGAGATGAGGAAAGTGTAGAGTCCTCAAACACATTTGTACCCTCAAGTAACTTTAAGGTTTCTGTTTCAGTGAATGCAGACTCCTCTCCCTTATCTAAGGAGACAAATCTTCCCATACTTGAAGACCTTATGACTTCATACACAGAAAGGTTTTTTTTAGGATACAATAACATCAGTCTTCTTAAACATCCAGCTCCTCTTACAGGCACATTACCTGGACACCATCTCTCCATAATTCAGTGATTGACACAAAGAGATTCTCATAAAGAATGCAGAAAGCTCCAGATTTTGCCAGAAGATTTTCCAGAGATAGAGAACTGATTTCTCCTGTTTGTAAATGGAGTCTTAGACATCTCAACTGCATTTACAGAAACCTACAGCAGCAAGATGAGGCTGTTAGGGCTTTGGGAACCCAAACAAATGAAGGTGTAGAAGGCAGAGTTCCAACTCTGCCTGCTGTGTGCTCTTGTTTTAGCAGCAGTACGGCTCCCTGAATTCGAGTGGGTAATCACTCGGTGAGAAGGGATTCATCGTGTCTCCGGCTGCCTCAGAGGGAAAGGCCAAGGTGACACGGACATCGACCATCTGGACAGGAGAACAGTAGCAATCTCCCCCAACCAAGTCGCTCATTTAAATTCCATGCCAGGACATCTCTGGAGGCATTTGAAGACTGAAGTGGAGACGCTCTGACTCCTTGATCCTAAGACGTCATTCTCCTGGCACGGATGATGCATGCAAGTAACGGGCCGCAAATCGAGGCCGATGCCTGACCTGGGCTGAGAGGAGCCACACAAGAAGGCACTGCCTAGTAAAAGGTCTAATTTTAAGGCAGAACTGACAGGAAGATTTGAGATATTTATAGATCCAGCAGAGAGGTAAGTAAGACCCAAAAATGACTCTAAAATCTCCTTCAGAAAAAGAAGCTGCAGTCAGCTCTTACCTCTTTCATGTCTTCATAAAACAGGTAAAGGATACGATACTCTTTCCTTTTCTCCCACCAGCCATTCACATGGTCATACCAGGAACCGAAACTCACTAAATTTAAAGATAAAATGTTTGTGAAACTACAGCTGTTTATGTACAGGAAAAATTCCTTAAATGTCATTCTGACTCATAATTATCATTACATGCATATTGATTACTTTTTAATTCAAGAATGAGTGACAATACGGAATAAAGAAATAAATGAGGTAACTCTCTTTCTCTCTGAATTTATAATTTATTTGGCAAGGAAAAAGCACCTTTTATTAATTGAATTGTGCTTTCAGCAAAGCCTTATGTTGAAATACTAACCCCAGGACCTCAGGTTGTGTCTTTCCTGGGGATACGGGGTTCGAAATAAAGAATTTAAAATTAGGTCCTGAGGAGGGCCTCAGTCTGAGAAGTGTCCTCACAGGACAGGGGAACGTGAACAGAAATGCACAGAGGAAGAGCCAGGGAGAAGGTGGCCGCGACCCAGCCAGGCAGACAGCCTGCACGGAGCAACCGGACGACGCCTTGGCTTGACTCACCGCCTACAGAAGTGTGAAAAGATAAACGCCGGCTACGGAAGCCGTTCAGTCTGACTCCGTTCTGCTGACCCTGCCAACGGACGTAATCTCAGGCAAACAGAACTGAAACCAGGAAGACAAGGTGGCCAGCGCTTAGTAACGCAGACCATAAGACAGGTGCGTGAACAGGAGAGAGAAGGGGAGTCTTCTGAGTGCAGACGTGAGGAATGGCTGCGGAGGAAGGGCAGGGCACTGGGGTCTAAGAGGAAGAGCCTGGCTCTGATAAGGATACGACAGGAGATCACACGGGAATAAACACAGGAATAGGCCAAGCGACGGCAGCAGTGCGTCTGTACAGCATACCACTGAGTTACATTTGCCACAAATAGAGAATTCATATAGAAAAGGCTTGTCACGAGAATTATTTGTCAACTTACAATCATGACAATGAATGTTTCCCCAAAAAAAGAAAATATATCAATAGACCTGGTCTTAAGGAGAATTTTTACTAGTAATACTCAGTCTATGTAATAATTTTTTTTTAAAATGAAGGCATGGTAAAGAAAAAACAGAGATTAAGAAATCGGAGTCACAGATTCTCCACAGGTCCTTGGAGGGCAGAGATGTCAAATGCATTCCGCTTCACCCACCGTCCTTGCGTCCACTGTCCACTCGCAGAGTGCTGGTACGCTAAGGCAGAGCAACACAGTGTGTATACCCAAACTGCAAGTCTGCCATAAAAAACAGACTTCTCAGGTTTGCGCACTGTGATTAAAGAAACAGTTGGACCCACCCTTCCCAGCCATGAACTTTTCCAGGAACTCCTCCCAGGTGCCCGGCTCTGGATGCATTTTCGCCATCCGGTGGAAATGGTAGTATGATACAGCCACGTCCTTGGCATTCCGGGCCACGTAGATCATCTGCACCAAGGGGAGGAAAATGAGCGTTTAAAAAATTCTTTAATAGCTTTCAAATTTTGCTCCCATTGTCAGAATCCGTATTTCCTCTTCTACATTTCCTTATCTTAGCATGTATATCAATATCCTGTCAGTCTACGCATATGTATGTTATTTTAATACAAATGTTTTTATTTCTCACATTCATTCTCAGCCTTTGAAAAGACCACTCATGAAACTGAAAACCAAGTAGAAAAAAAAAAGATAAATATTAAATGAAGAAAGTACCTTTATCCTTAAATGTAAAATGTGTATCTGTATCACTCACTAAAGCTAAAAATTAAGTTAAACTGAATGCTAAGGGCACAGTTCAGAAGGCCCGGGGTTCCTCCCACCTCACAGAAACAAAGGCAAACTCTACAGAAACTGCTCATATTAGGAGATGTTTAAAAGATGACTGACTGGCAGGTAGAAGAAACTCAGTACTATTTGTAGAAATTAGGTAAGATTGTATAGTCTTAGATATCGGCAAATATATTTTCCTTTTTTCTATTAATGATGCCAACTAAAATACAAGGCACACACATGATAAAATCTGAACAGCTGTTTACTGACTACACATAACTTTGACCCATGCCTGATTATACAAAGACTTTGTTTAGAGGTGGAAACTGGTAAGATTCCAGGGGAAAATTTAGAAATGATGGTGGATTAAATACACTTCACCAAAAGACTGACAGAAAAATATGAAAAGTTAGCAAGTCAAAATCTGCATACTACATAGATATTAAAAGAATCTTATGGGACCAGGAATTTAGCTCAGTCTTGCCATGACTTTCTCACAAGCACAAGGTCTTGAGTTTGATCCCTGCAAAAAAAAAGAATATTATGGAAGCTTTATTCCCAAAGTGCCAGTTTAGGTATAATAAGATCGTTTTCTTAAAAAACAAATTAACAAAGATCTTGTGAGGAAGGATATGCAACCTGAATAATCCACTTTCTTTTAAATAAATTGAACTTGTAATTAAAAATAAAACAAAACTAGGACAGGCTAGGACAATTGCAGGTCTAGATGATATCTGAAGAACTAGACAGAAGTATTTAAGAATAAAATGAAGCCAATCCCATAGGAAAGCCTCCAAAAAACTGAAAAGGAGTACTCCAGACTCATCGGATAAGGCCAGCATTTCTCTAATACCAGACATTATACTCTGAAAAAACAAAACTGTAATTCAGTATCTTTCCTGACCAATAATGCAATTTTTAGAAAGTTAGCCAATCAATTTCAATGATATGCAAAAAAATAATTCATACTCAAAAACTAAAGTAATGACAAATTGTTTTGACATTTGACAGTTCATCATATCAACAGCCAAAAATAATAGAATACGATTTGATAGATCTTAATGGAGATAAATCCTTCTGAGAAAAATATACATTCCTGATTTTAAAAAGCTTAGCATATAAGAGAAGGAAACTTCCTTCATCAGAAAAAGAAAATGTCAAAAAACAGATAATAGTGTCATATTTAATATTCAATATGATACTGAATAAATTTTCTCT
>PVIR01018349.1:0-33516 GCA_004026965.1 Petromus typicus | reverse complement strand
TTTTTTCTTCTCTTAAATCTCTCTCCTGGCTAGTTGTTCTCAGCTATGCTGTGCATGATTTACACGACACTTTGATGCTGTAGGATGTTGGTGTTCACAAATCAGGTCTATCCTTCTCTTTTTTCTAAAATGATTATATACTGGTTTTTCAAAGTCAATTAACACTTAGGGCAAATGAAATAGGAAAAGCAAAAGGTCACTTTCTAAAGGGTTGCCTTGAAACCTTTCAGTATTATTCAGGTGTCATCCGGGAATTGCAAATCACTGGGAAAAGAAAGGAAATAATAATTAGTTCATTTTGTTTCTTGATAACTCCCAATAAGATGGCTTAATATGACTTCTCTGGTTTGTTTCCCAGCTATATCATGGTATGCTCAGAGTGCTGGCTGGGTATTTCTATTTTTTGCAATCTTGAAGGCAATTGGTATGCTTTGGAGGCAATTTATGCATCAGGAGAGGACTGATGGAGAGAAACACAAAAGTATTGGAATTGCAATATGGTTGGGTATGGTTTCTAAAATAGAATTGCTCAGGCTATGATATGAGATAAGGAAGAGTGGACAGGGAGAAGGACAAAAATTACAGGACTTTCATAATATAATCAGTATCAATTCCAGCCTTCAAAGACTGCTAAGTGAACTGAAGCTTAAGGGTCAGTAATGAGAATACACAAGCATGGAGCTACTCCAAGGTTTGACTGGAGATGCACTTTGGAGCCATTGGTTGCGTCTTAAGGAAATTTACCAGTTAAATATCTCAGGATACAATAGTGCAAAAATTTTAATAACTTACTTGATTTCCATTTAGAAAACAAGCCCGGACACCAAAAACAGTGAACAGAGATAAAAAAAAATAACCAGACACCTTGCAAACAAGATTATTAACGAATTGACTTTCAGATCTGCTGCTGGCAATGTGCCCATGTGGACAGGCCAAGTGGGAGCTGGGTGCTACCTCCTGCCTTCCAGCTAAGACTGAAATCACAAGTCCTTTCTGTTTTTTTCTTTTAATGTAGAAAGACCTTCCCTTGGTTTAATAACATTTCCTTCTTGAATAAGGAGTTTCTGTTTGTAATCACATGAATAGAAAAAGCCCTGCTCCAAAAACTCTGGGAGATTATTGCATGCCTAGCTACAAAAATAAGATTTTGAAAGAGCAGAAGGGTTGGAATAAGTACATAATGAGCAAAGGCTTGTGAGGTAAATTATTATTCAAGATTTTTGAGCTGGTCTTTGTAAAAGGAAATACTAATCATTACCATCCTGCAAATACTGTTGCCTGGTGGGAGACAACAGCAGCTTTGCTGGAAATCCTGCTGCTGCCCCACACTCTTCTCCTCCACACTGCGACTGACATATTGTAACCTAGGAAAAGACCTGCAGGCACCTGATGGGTGCTGTTCCTGTGCTCTGATTTTCTGTATGAAAGGGAGAACATGGTAATGTGTTCCTGTTTGCCTCTGTGGCGCAGAGTGAAGTCCGAGGATACAGGTAAACGATGAGCGAGCAGAGGGCCGATTCAAAGGCTGACGTGTCGTTGTTAGAAATGTTGTGTGAAACATTGTTGTCTCTGTTGCATGAAAGTGTTAGTCAGATGACCACAGGTCACAGGTGGCACCATGGAGAATTAAAATTAATGAAAGTGTGAAAAGAAGGAAAGGTGAGTCTGTGCTTTTGCTCATGGATCAGAGCACTGCGTTAAAGATCTAGCTCTGACTAGAGTGTGTCCCTCTGCTAAGCCTGGCTCTTTTCTCCTACTCTCCGTAACTAACAGGATCGGCTTCATTCGCAGGTCTCTAAACCATTAACAACATCTCAGACTGTATCACTTGAAGCTTTAGCTGCCTTTGGGAGAGAAGTCTAAGGGTCAGAGCTGGTAAGAACCCATAGGAAGATGTAGTGAGAGGGGAGGGATGATTCTTCTCCTGAGACCAGAAACTCCTGGCCAGGGAAGGCCAGTGGCTCACTGTGTTCTTGACGTACTGCTGTTCTGGCTACTCTGTCTGTCTGTGCATCTGTCTGCTCTGTCTCTCTTGTCATGAAAAACTTGTGTCATTTGTCTTCCCCTCTGCTCCACATCAACACACTCACCATAGGTGATGCAGGATTGTCACAGAATCAGCCCACGCCTCCCCCCATCCAAAGGACCATCGGCAGCTGGCCCCTCTTCTTGAGGATTATGAGGTACACCTAAGGTCTCTGGAAGTTGCTCCTGGAACTTGGGAGACAGTGTGCTCACCCGGGCTGAGGGGGGCAAGGGTGAGGCTGCTACTGTGCACGCCACTGGCTGCTCTTCTCTGTGGAGATTGTGGCTGCTCATAAATACCTAATGCTTAATCTTACGTGAAAAAAATGGAGTTTTTCCCTCTTGCTTGTTTATCCAGTGTTCATCATTTAAAAATCATGCAGCATCTTCATTAAGGTGTAAACTTACAAAACAGTACTCCTACTTGCATTTTTCTCTAGATGCCAACACACCTCAGCAAGCTTTCAGACAACAGTCACCTAGCAACCATTTTTCATACATTAAATGATTTCAAACGCTCACATTTCCCTCTATAAGAGCTCTATATTTTACCTCTTCTCTCCCTGTTATAGCTTAAGGAAAGAGCAATCAAGAAATAAGGAAGTAAATATAGTCTAGTCATAAAAAATAAGCTTTAAGCTACTGCTCTTAAATGTACAAATGTTTTCTGCAGTCATTTCCTAATCCATTTGTACTTTTTATTTAAGTGTCCAGGTATTAGCTGGATTAGGTGCCTCTGCCAGGGACACAAACCACAGAACACAGTCAGTTTCACTGGAAATGAATGGAAATACAGACGGCCCTGGGCTGGTCACATCCCCAGGCCTCAGGATGGTCCGATCTGATTTATCATCCTTAGCATGAGGTATCTGTTCATCTGTCTAGAATGGGTTTGGAGCTTTAGATTTTATATCCTCATTTTAGGCACCAGGAAATCAAAAAGTAAAATCTCTCACTCCCTTTAAAATGACAGTCTACAAGTTTCAACGATTGGTCCTATCATCATCTGTTGGCCAGAACTTTGTCACAAGCCACACTTAACTTCATTGCAAACTATTTTTTATTTTCACTCGGCCAGTTAATTTTCTATATGTCATCATTGAGGACAGAAAAGAGGGTAGATTCTGGAGAATACTAAGTGGCATCTGTTGTGAGTCAAATACTGACATATACGGAAGGTGCAGAATTTATATTTTATAACCAACACTTTTGTTCCTTCCAGAAGAAATGCTTTCTTTTCTCTTGAGAAAAATGTGATTTAACAGAGGTGAAAATGCGAACATGATCGGAATGCAGCTATTAGGACGTTTGGAGAGCATTCTCGAATAGTACACAGAGTCTTAAAGTGGGGAAAAATATTGAAGCATGGTTGTGTTATTTGTCACCTTGAGGAGTTTGGAGCAAAGCCCATCTTGTTGCCCATTCAAAAGCATTTTCATTACATGTTGTACAGAAGGAATTTCCTATGAGCTGTGTGTCACAGGATGGAGGAAGGTTGTAGAATTCCAATCAAACAAAAAGCGGTCTGAACTGAGGAAGGTGTGCTGAAAAGATTTGGGGTTTATGTAAACCTCGGTGACTTTTAATAGTTACACTTGGGTTGAAGGATAATGAGGATAATAAAGCTTTACCTGCGGGCTGTGGTTTTGGCACTAACCAGCTGCTGGCTTCCTGGGTCAGCACAATCATGCAGGTTTAGTTGAATACCTGCCGCTGGTTAGATCAACACAATTAAAACATATATAGTAAACGGATGCCTGTTCTTCACTCTCAGATGCTGATTTATTGATCTGGGCTGTGCCTAGATAGTGACATTTCTTACCAGTTTTCCCAGAGAAACTAGCACATGGGCCTGAAAATCAGTCAGATTCCCACAGTCCCATGAAGCGATCTTTTACGAACATCATTGGATGAATATTTCTACCACCAGTGACTTTCTGGTATTTGAAAATTGGCCCAATCCTCACTTGAAATCATATAATTTTGTGTGTATATTTTTGAAGATTCAGTAATACTTGTAAACAAATACTGTGAGTCGTGTCTATATGTGTCCACAACTTCATTCTACTAATTAATAATCATGTCAGTGAAACCAGATGCTTAATTTTATATAGTTCTCTCTTCGTTTGAAAAACAGGACAATACAATACCTAACTTTGGTGTTTCTGTGATAATGAAGTGAATGATGTGAATAACGTTCATAGTGGCACACTGATTATGTCTGATATAGATCAAGTTTATACATTTTATTGTATTTTTATGGTATACGTTTAAGATTGGTAAGATAACTAGTATATATTATTAGCATGCTTTCTGTTAGTTTAATAGTTGTAGGTAGGTAAAGGACTTCACTCTGAGTAATTTGATGCATCATGCCCTTTGGGTCTCCAGCATGCCAAGCCAGTTGCTCTCACCCAAGGAAAGCGTCAGATGTGTGTGTAATACCCAGGGCTGTGGTTAGCCTGGCAGGTCATGTGCAGAAAAGAAACAAAGTAGAATACATGGCAGGATATTTGTAGCATGGATTGGATGTCAACTGCCAAATGTCTTTCTCCAGGTTCTATTTTAGAATATAATAAAATATTTCTAAATCTCTTGCAGTTGTTGTCAGATACTTTTTGGTTTTTGCAAATGAAATGTGAGTGGAAATGACATGTGTCACTTCTGGGACTGGACCTGAATTCATGGAGTATGTGTCCCCATTCCTCCTGGAAAAACATGCATGTGTGGAGTTTCAGCTTTAACTGTGTGGACAATAATGTCCTACAGCCTGTTGGAGCAACAAAATGAAAGAACTGTGCATCCTGATGGACAGATCCGATGAGAGCTGTGCTGGACTACACATGCAATAACATGGATTTTGGTCATTAAGGTGCCGAACTGTTGGGTTCATTGCAATGCATAGGCTCTGTCCTGGTGGATACTATTCACTAAGTCCCAAATTAGCATGTTCTATAGACAGAGTTTCTCAAAGTGAGGTTCCCAGCCCAGTAGCGATAAGTAGATGAGAATTTGTTAGAGATTCTGACCAAGTCTTTCTGAATCACAGACTTGTGAATGGGGTTCAGGAGTTAATGTTTAATGACACTTTCCAGGCTATTTTGATGCAGATTTAGGTTATAAGGGAAGGGGAGGTTAGGGTAGGGTAGGAGAATAGGTGGAAAAGAATAGTAGTGAGTTAGATAAAGGGCTGGGCGTTAGTAGTAGGATGCCTATGTTTCCATCCTGGCTCTGCTATTTACTCTCTGGCTGACTATGCAAATTATCCTCTCTATTCCTTAGTTTCTTTATATGCAGAGCAGGGATAATAATTGTATGACAGTCATAGAATTACTGTGAAAAAGAGCCAGTGTGCACAATGGATTCTGAACAGTACCTAGTGTGTAATTTGTTACTTATAACTAAACAATGAAGTTATGTTGAAAAACAGGAAACAGAACCACCCAAACCAAGGTGTACTGTTAGATTACATTACTTGTAGGTGGTAAAAATGTATATAACATTTACTAAATAATTCATGCATTATTATCTGTGCAAAACACCACAGTAGATCCTGGGAAGAGGAAGACAATATAGACCAGGTATGAAGGGCTTTAAACAGTTTTTTGACTGCTAACTTGCAGCCCAGATTTTACTGTCTTGAAATGATCTAATATCCATAATTTGGGCAATTTTTAGTCAATTCAAAATGTGGTTCTCAATTATCCCGGTATATCTCAGAAGACACAGTAGGAGGCCAGAGTTACAAAGTACAAAGGCATTTAACTGCTTGTCTATCTGATTTTAATGTTCTATAAAAGCTATTTTTTTTGTGGAAAAAATCTAGGCTTTTACATCAAGTGATGATTTGACATTAATGCATATTCCTCTCCAGAAGTAATCAAAGAACTGAGTTTTTCTATCAAAGCACCTGATTGCACTTTAAACTTTTATTTTTCTATAGCATTGCATGAACTGAGAATTCTTCTTGTGATTTAGGAACGATTATGTACTTCTGTATTGCACCCTACTCTATATATAGTACGCAGTAAGCTCAGGCTTCCAAGGATGGTAAACTAATCACAGAGAGAGACTCCAAGGTCTGGTATGAAGCAGGTTCGTTTCCACACCTGGGAAGGCATATATTTCAAAAGTAGGCAAGCCTTGTGAGTTTATTTTAGGTTAAAACTTTAGCAAATGTACACAGAAAGACCATATGATTTCATTTTCTAAGCAAAATTTAGTTAAACATGAGAAACTTTGTTCTCATATTGCTTTTAGATCCAGGAGATACTGTTTTCCTATGGGATTCATCCTTTTTCTTATTAGAAGCTCAACATCTGTTCGTCTGTGGCTGAAAGGAAATGTGGCTAATGGATTTTAAAAAAAGAAGAAAGAACACTTAAATCAACAACAACTTCAGATTTCACCAATTAGATGTAGGCTTCTGTGACTTGGCATCCTTAGGACGTGTATTCTGATATAGGATGAGAGAAAAGAAAGGTTTAGGTTGTGTATCAGAAAAAATTTAGAAAAGCAGCAAACATTGGAAGGAATCTGAAGTCTCCTGTGTAGTTGAGAACATACTTAGAAGCAGATCAAATCAAGCATAAAATATTACTAAAAAGTACTGTTGACAGGTAGGTAAATTCACACTATGACCCAAAAGATGAACTTTCCATTTTTTTTATATGAGCCTGTAGATACTTTGAGAAATCTAAAAGTCTGTCCAAGAAAAATCCAAGAACTTACTGTGAGCGTTTCTATTGCTCTTTCTTTTATGTGATTAACAACTATTCACAAAATATCTGATGTATTTTAATCCCTTTCTCTTTCATCTTCTCTAAATACACTTGAACTGTGATGAATATAATGATGTGTTATTTGTAAAACAACACATGAAAACTAAATGTTTGTAGAGAAGAAATCTCTTTCAACTTGTTATTTCACTGCCTCATATGAGGAATGATGTTTCTCTAAAACAGACATTTTTTTGCAACCTGATATATCATGGCTTCTTTCTAGAAATAAGCCGTTATTATAAATGATGAGAGAGCAGCCATTAATTATTTAACTACATGCCAGAATACACAAGATATTGAGCAGACAGATTCTCGCAGTGCCAGCTAATCTGTCCTTTTGGCAAATGTGGGTAACTGAAAGCTTATCTTTTTTTTTTAATGAGAAAGAAAAATTCAGGTGAAATTCACTAATGTTTGGTAGGAAGCCCAGTTGCCTCTGTGCTGATTTGCTGTGATTTATGGCTTTGAGGAATAACTGTACAAGCTCCTGAGTTTGGTTAATGCAGGCTTTGCTTTTCAATTAATTTGGGATTTCAAGCACAGTGTAATTCCAGTGTTAACAACCCAGTGTTACCAATCAAAACAGAAATCTCTTCCTGAGTCCTGCTTGTTGGCAAAGTGGGAAATTCAGAGAATTATGACTTGCCTTTTTGTATCCTCTCTGCAAAGCTGAAGATCCTTACAGCCACTCCTATGCTAACCATCCCTCTATTTACCGTTTTCCGCTTAGTACTTGTCCTAGCTCAGTTCCCTGCAGGATAGGGCCGGTCACCATGGGTTTCTGTGTCCAGCCTTGAATTACTTCATTCCTGCTTGTTGAAACCCTAACCCTTGTTGCCCCCTAACCTGGAAGGTGCATTCCAGGTTCATCTGAAGCCTTTCCTTGTCTTTGTTGCTACAAGCATCTGGTTTTCTGTCCTACCCATTGTTGGCATATTGCTTTCATCCTTACTGTAGCCATTCTTTTCCTCCAGTGGAGCACCTACAGGCAGAGACTGTGTCTTATTCATATCCCCTGTGTAGTGCAGTGCTATACATTAAATTCACATGGCATTAAAGTCATCCTTATATAATAGTGAGCTCAGGCTTTATGTCAAGCACTGGTTGGTACAGTGAAAGACATAAATGACTACCCTGAAAAAATTATCAACTGATTAGGTAGTTCACACTTGTGAAAAGACAAATATTCTATCAGGAATAATTCAGAGAATTCAGGAGGTAGACACACACACACCATTGGTATTTGCAGAATAGGAAAATTATTTTATTTGATGGGTAAAGTATGAAGTAGGTAATGAGCACCCACAAAAACCTTTAGAAAAGAATACTAGCAGGACCTTGAAGGATGCTGACGACATAGACAGGAGTAGACAAGGAGGTGAGAGCAAGGTGGAGGACCAAGAATTCTCACAGCTCTTATAGCATGGGGGATAAGCTTCAAAAAGTCTCATCATACCACCAGGAGTTACTGAAAAAAAACATGTCAGGAAGTGTCAGCTGATGCCGGTGTGCAGGCCAGGAGGAGGTGGGGGGAGGAGGGAGAGCCGGGAGCTGAGGTCGGCCATGGTACACACTGCCATGCAGAGCTGTTCTTCCAGCACATTCGCACTGGTTCTCATTACACAGAAGGAGAGTCATTGTTTTACGACAGACTCAAACATAAAACTCCCGTGAAGATGGTGAGTACGAAATTATTTTTTCTTCATCTTTTACAAAATTTGCTCAGGAAAGGGCCTGGAGAGCAATGCAAGGCACACCCTCATCCAGTTAAGTTAGGGCACCAATGTGTTTTTGCTTTCTTCGGAAGAGGTCCCCGAGGAGATGCTCCCACACTATTTCACTGAGATTTTAAGGTTTCTTCAGAGTCCTAACCTTCAGTGATCTCACAAGTGAATATTTTAAGCTCTGTAGAGGTGTACAGGGCAGTATATAAATTTAGGGGGAAAAATTTAGCAGTTTCTCTTCTTCAGGGATGCTGCAATGACTTCTTAGCTTCGATGAGACAAACAAGATTCACAAGGCCCACTCAACCATCTGTCTGCTTGATTTCAAACCCTTTCATTTTTTGGGGGGGGGGGATGCACAGGCAAACGATGTATGTGCATATGTTTGCATGTGTGTATTTCAGTAAGACACGAGCATGTACACATATACACCCATGCCACACAGGTTGAATGCTTCCTATCAACTTTGGGAAACTATTTTTTCTTGGAGTTCTGCACAACTAGTTTTAGAGTAGAAAATTTTGCTTTAAAGTTGTTATTTTTAAAGCAGAAACTTTTCAAACCTTTTTTCTCTCAGCAGAAAACAGCTTGGATGATTATAGCAAACTTTCAAAAATTAATACCTCTAAGTGTCCTTTTCATGGTGGTAGGATTACTTTTTATTTTTCTACAGCATTTAGGAGCTTTCAGGGGAAGCTGCTGAAAGAGTTCTTGTTAAGGATTATGAGATTTACACCCTAATATATGAGAGTGTTAAGGCTTGAATTGTGTCCCTTCAGAAAGGTAGGATTGAAGACATACCTTGCCCATTTCCAGTATTCAAAATACAGTTTTTATGGGAAATAATCTTTGTAGATATAATCAAGGTAGGGTAGATGATTGAGGTAGTATTTCATCCTACATGACTAGTGTTGTTATAAGACAAAGAGAGCAGACACACAGAAGATAGTGATGGGAAGCCACATTGGGAATGCCATGTAAAATTAGAGGTTGAGGGCTGAGGATTTAGCTCAGTGGCTCCAGTGTCTGCCTGGCAAGTGCAATGTTCTGAGTTCAATCTGTGGTACCACATACTACAATGCTGAGCATGGTGGCTCACACTGTAATCCCAGCACTTGAGAGGTGGAAGCAGGAGGATCACTAAGAGTTCAAGGCTCACCTGGGCTACACAGTGAGTTCAGGGCCAGCCTGAACTAGAAAGCGAGACCCTGTCTCAAAAAAAAAAAAAAAATCAGAGGCTGAGATGGCTGCGAGGTTGCCTGGAACTAATGAACACTGAGATTTGCCAACAGGCACCAGAGGAATAGATTCTCTCAAGAGATCATGGCTTCATTGACATCTTGGTTTTGGACAGCTTTCCTCCAGAACTGTGAGAAAATAAGTTTTTATTGTCTTAAACCATCTACATTTGTGGCCTTTTGTTTATAGCTGCTCTAGGAACCTAATAGCAAGAGCATTTCAACTACAAATATAGGCAAACTCCCTATTATATTGACAATAATTTCCCCAGATGTAAATTTTCCTTTCTAGGGGCAAGCACACCACTGATTTATTTTTGTCATGGTCTGAAGTCTAAAGGAGAATTGACAAGTGCTTAATAAACTTGCTAACTTTACTGAGCACTTACTAGGTTCTGGCCTTGTCACAAACACTTCGTGTATCATCCAGTTTATCACCATAACTACCTGTGTGAGGTACTAACAGTAGGAGTTTTACAGATAGGAAAGTGAAGCACAGAAAGGTTAAGTAACTTACTTGACATGACAGAGGTGGGAGAGCTGTAGCTGGAACCCAGCTGGACTCCACAGCGTGCACTCTGCCAGTCAGTCCCTTGCTGCTGCTCCTCCTAGAATTCTGTCATGAAAGAAGTGAGTTAAAGAGCCTCATTGAGTAACCTATGCATATATGCACCTTATTCATTATTGAATCTCTCTAAGGTGTTCGTGTAGCTTATAGACGAACTCAAGCCAAAGGGATAAATGGGTTTGTATGTGGTACCATGGTTTGAATGGGAATAACTATCATTTTCCCAGCCCCCATTTTGTCCTAGGTACCTTTTCTCTTTGCTCTTGACCTTGATCTTATAAGGCAGGCATCATTAGGAGTCACAAAGAAGGTTGTGGGAATGAAAATCTTGAGTGGGTTTTAGGCTGTAGAAGGCAGGCTAGTTACATTGTGAGAAGGAGCAGAAGGCCCTGCCTCTGGGATTAGCAGGGTGGAGATTTGTCCCCCATTCTGGTTCTACCTTGGCTTGGAGAGAGAACATTAACTGAATAAAAAAAAAAAAAAAGGCATGGCAAGGGGTCATGCTGTCTGCATATGCGAGTGAAAAGCTGGCTGAAGGGAAAAACATCTTCTGTGGAAAAGAAACATCCCATGTGAAGTGGAGACATTTTCTAGCTGTAAAAGAAAATAGTTCATTTAACTCACTTGGAGCTGAACGATTTTGAAATGTATATTTCAAAACTGGGTATTCATGTAAATCTCTTAGCCATTGAGGTCAGTATGTCTATTGCTTCAGCAAGGTGAGCAGCTTCCACGACTTGGGGGCAGCAGTCACCACTGTAGAGATTTCCAGGATTTGGAGTCAGTTTGGCTTCTGTCTGTTCCTTAGGACCCTTAAGTGTACAGCTATTGACCACAGTTCCTGGAAGGGTGACAGGAACATCCCTAATGTTTCAGACAAGGATCTGAAATAAAGAGAAGTCCAGGGTCTTCTCCTGGGTGTAATATTAAATAAATTTCACAGGTTGTTTTGAAGTCAGAATATGGAAGGAATGTTTAAATTTCTAAAAAATGTTTTATAGTATCAGATATACTAACATTATTCTCCAACAAATACTCCCTCTTCAAACATAATTATCCCACCACTTTTGAGACTTTCTGAAACAATTCTGGAAGCCCCCTTTTAAGAGTGTCTTTACACAGAATGATAAGAAAGACCATGCGTACTGCTGCTTAGTGATGTGTACATGTGCAAAGAGGCTCATAAAACATTACAGTGTGGCCTTATCCATCTTATTCCCTGGATCTTGCACCATGTGACTGCTGGCTCTTTCTCAAATTCAAAATAACCATGAAAGGTGTGATTCAGGACATAGAGGCAGCCATGACTGCACATGTAAAGACACTTACAAAAGGAGAGTTCCCGAAATGCTTCAGAAAATGGCAAGAATGGCGGGACAAGTGTGTCTGCGAACAATGTGTGTGTGTGGTAGTGTGAAGGGATTAATGACAGTGTGTCCTTTATCGTATTTTAGAATTTTAAGAAATATTTTTAAAATGTCAAATAGTCACCATCTTTGTTGGCCATATCACATATGTATCAGAGGATAGCAACATACTTTCCTGTGTGCCGGAGTTTTCAGCTGTCTTTGTTGAACAGTGTTATGTTAGTTTCTTTTCTGTGATTTAAACTTTGTGTGAAGCTATTCTATGATCCTTGTATAGTAGGCCAGAAAATTATATATTGACTACTCTATACTTAGGAACTGTATTTGATAATCTTAGTTATTCAACATTAAAAATCAGAGATTTTTCTCTTTCCACTCTCATTTCACTGGTCTTTAATTTTTGGCAGAGTTTTGCCAAATACACTTCTTTGTTCATAGACAGCTTTTGGGAAAAAAATTATCAAAACATCTGTCAGTTCACAGAAAAACTGCAGTAGCTCTGTCAATAACAAATGTTTTGAGTTTGGAAAGGTTTTAACTTTCAGATGCTATGTTTTGTCCTCTATAGAAATTCATGCTGGATACTTAACAGATAGATGGCATGTGTGTACATGATTTTTAGAAAATAATCTCTTCCCTCTTACACGTACACATACAGAGGTATATGAGAATGTCAGAAGTCTGTATCCTGATTTATCAAATCCATCCAGAGATGTTAGGAGCAACTTCCTACCCCAACAGCTTCTGCACCATAATGGTAGATAACGTCTTTCAGAAGAAAATTTCACTGATGAATGTGATTCGGAACACAAACTGCCACACACTGACTTGAGAACAAGGCCCGAACCCACTGAGCTGGTGTATAGGGTCCCTCTGTGTTTCTATGGATTCGACATTCCAGTCATTGACGTTCTCAAGATTCTGGTGTCTTCTCTCATATTGTTGTCTCTGAATGGTGTGTTCTAATTCCCATTCTCTGCTTATTGTTATTATTATTTTACCTGCCATGTGTTCACTGCAAATACTGTTCCTCCAAAAAATACAGTATCTTGCAGTCTTTTGTGTTTTTTCTTGATATTCTCGGCCCACCCATTTTCTTCTACTTGAAAGATCCAATGACACTGCATGCTATGCTCATTAAACTCACTAGAATTCAACTGCAAATCTTCTGAAGAGGCAAAAAAAGAAAGAGCAAGTGATGGTAAGAAGAGCTCTGTAGTTTTCACAGATGGAATCAGTTCTCTGATGCTTTTTATGGTGTTGGTCCTTGTGAGGTGTTTGAAGTACAGTTTGACTCAATTCAATTTTCACCTTACTTGTTGATTTTAAGCCTTCCTCTCTCAGCTAGATACTAGTCATATTTAATTAGCTGTTTGCTCATCAGTGAAGTTTTCTTTTCTTCATATTTGATTATGTGTATACAACATGCCACAGTGCTTTCTGACACCTATGCCTTTATTTCTTCTTGGTTACTTGAGAAAGGAGGAAATTGCTAAGAATAGCTTAGTGTTTATGGTTTCAGACTCCAAAGACAGTCTGCTCAGGCATAACGCTAATCCATGTGACATCCTTGGATGAATGACACAGCCCCAAATAAATGCTCTTTATACCTACTGTCCTAGCAATCTGGCCAGTTAGTGTTTCTTTTCCCTCTCAAAGTGTCCTCATTTAAATGATAAACTTGATAGCTGACATCCTTCGGGGTGACTTACTGGCTTTCTCTAAACCTCAGCTATTCAACATATAAAATATGGAAAATACTTAAAAGCTGTTTCAAAAACACGGGGAGTGGAATTTTGTACATAGTAAATGTCCAATGAACATTAGCCATACTGTTTTTCTTTTGTTTTCATATTGTACAGTATGTGGCTAAATTGTACATTATAGACCATCTCCACCAATATTCAGGAAGCAGCTTATTCATACAATGAACCTCACAGTACTCACTTTCAATTTTTAGAAAATTATTGTGATCTACTCATTTCGTTGGAATGATACATTACTGCCATGTGTACTAAGGTCATTCTATGTGTGTGTGTGTGTATGTATATATATATATATATATATATATATATATATATATATATATATATATATGGAGAGAGAGAGAGAGAGAGCAGATATCTCTTTCTCTTTCTCTCATCTGTGCATAATACACAGACACACACAAAATAAATTTATAACATTTAAATGTGAATGTTCTCATTTCAGATAAGTGTCCTTATCCACTATAAATATGAACAAAAACATGGGTAATGTTCAAATAGCATGAAGAATGGGGAGAACAAGATCAGCAATCTTGTCTGAGTCTATGAGCTTAACTGAGGAAATCAGAAATTAAACTTATTTTTAACTAGTGAATACTAATCAGTTCTTTATTTTAATGGGATTGGGGCTGAGAAGCCCATTTTAGGAGTACCCTATAAAATAATACAAGGTAGTGAAAATAGAAAATGATTAGTTAGGCAACAAGTACATTAACATAAGGTTTCATATGAAATTAATCAACTTTGAGCTGTTTTTTATACTTTAGTAAGTAGTAGAGAATCTTGAGCTGTGAGAAATGAAATTCATTTAAGTAAATAGCTCCCCAAATCAGAATGAACAATCTTTGCTTCGCCCTGCTTTGCCTGCCTTCAGAGTGTAGGTGGAAGCCATCTAGAAAGTGGTCTCATTTCTGAGCCTCAGAGAAGCCTGTCCATTACTTCCCCCACCTTGAGAGAGGAGTCTGCCAATCAACACGTTTATTTTGCAGGCCATGGAGGGGAGGAACAACACATGAAATTTTACCATATTTTATTCTTGGTAATAGTTTTCTCAACTGATTGTTAACCATCCCCTTCAATAACCAGGTCCAAGTGGTGAGGAAGGCCTTTTTATGCCAGTGAACGCATCTGGGGCCACTGACCCCTGCCTGTAGTTCACAGGCATGAGTCTCTGATCAGGGACCGATGTAAGTAAATGCCGCCAACACCCCTTTCTGGGAATGATAGCAAGCCTGTCTTGATGAAGAGGGAGAGGAATTCCTTTGTTCTGTGGTTCTTTCACACCATGTCACTTGTACTGCTGCAGAAGACGGTGGGCTGTCCTGCACTTCTTGTATAATGATATATGTGACACTTCATCTTGGGATTCAGATCTTAATTTTTCAACTCCTTTTCTCATGTCAGGAGAAAAAGTTCTGGGGACTGTGGTGTCGGCTTCCTTTCAGATTCATCATTTCAATATTTTCATCTGCTACAAGTGTTTAATTAGGAGAGGATCCTTTTGGTAGGATCCTTTTGTATAACTTTAATGAAACTGAGGAGCATGAAATGTGGTTTCCCTGCTTTTAAATGAAGCTACTTTTATAGAAATAAGATGAGAAATGGAGAAATTGTTGAAGTCACAGTGCATGAAATTAAGGGAGCCCAAACTGTATTGGCAATAGTGCTTTTTTTTCTTCTTAAGTTGATGTTTTTGAGGATGAAGGTTATAGTTGCTAACAAACTGGGTTGACGGTGCTTTCTTTCTTTCTTTAGGTTTGTAGAATTCTGAGGGACATGCCCCTAGGATTCAATTTGTTAGTATTTAGGAAAATTGTATGAAACAAAGTGTGTGAGAAAGGGCTATTTCTGAACAACATGAAGGTAAATTAATGATGGCATCTAGTTATGAGATAAAACCTGAAACTGTGCTGAATCTTATGTAGATTCAATGTGTAGAACTGAGGTAAAATAATAACAGAAAATTTCAAGCAACTTATACTACAGTAATAAGCTGGGGACTGGGTGATTCTGCCAAATCAATAAAGTGTTAGTTAGGGAGGTATTGTAGTCATTATGACGTTTTCTTTCATAGTATTCTGGTTTTTCTGATAGAGGTACAGGAGATGAAGCAGAAAATTTCTTTTACATTTGATCAATTCAATAGCCACTTTGGAAACTTAAGTATCAAATTCAGGAAATCTGCCTTTCTTTGCTATAACACTATACAGTCTAGGTTGACTTTATAACAGGCAAAGTGCTTTTTATTTATTTATTTATTTATTTTGGATAGGTTTCATAGCTAGTTTAAGTACAAGTCAAAAATTTAAAGATACTGAGTGATATTTCCTTATTGACTGAGAGCAATGATTAATGTCCTAAGCTTGGAATAAAGAGGTACTAAGTACTTCAGCTTTTAAAGAGAAAATTTCTAAGAATTGACAACAATTGGACCCAGAAAATGCCATCAGGTATGGTAGCTCATGAATCCTAAACTTCACTGTAGCTCTCACCTCCCAACCTAAGTACATGAAGCAGAATTGAGGAGCAAAGGGGAGAAAGGGAAGCCTTGTGGGATAGTGTTTTATGTGGCCCACCTTCCTCCTTCTGAAGGGCCTTTGTCAGCTTCTACTCCTGTCCCACTTTACACATCTGGAGTTGGAGCTGAAGTCTGATGTGACAGAGCCAGGTTCAACTTCCTTTCAGAGAACTGAGAAGTAGGAACTCCCCAGAACCTCCTAATAAACTCTGAGAAACAATTGAAAGACTCAGCACTCGGATGTTGGGTATTCAGAAGGAATAAGGGTATCTCAGAGTTAGCCAGGAAAGTATCAATCCCTAGCCAGGGGGAGCCTGTAACTCCCGGGAGTTAGTCAAAAGAACTTTGCCCCTTCTAATCTTGCCTTACCTCTGTTCCACTCCGGAGGAAGTTGTGTCTCAAAAAGGTATAGGGATGAATTCAGTTCCTTCTCCTGTCCTCTCAGAGATTCCAGTAAAAGTGGAGGTGCTAGCCTCACTGTATTGTGTTCCTTTGGCTTCTGTAGGCCCAGAACCTCAGCTGGAGGGAGGCCTGAGGCAAGATAAGATTTAAATGTGAGCAGGTATGGTGGGCCGTGCCTTTCATTCCAGCTATTCAACTAGTTGCAGCGGGAGGATCAGAAGTACAAGGCTTCACCTGGTCAATTTAAGACTGTTTCAAAGGCTAGAAATGAAAACGGGCTCAGCATATAGCTTAGAGCTTCCTGGGTTCAATGCCTAGTACTACAAAAAGACATTTAACTGTGATATAAAAGCATTTTCCTTTTAACCAGAGACTTTTGATAATTTAGTGTGAACTAAAATGCAAAAGACTTGCTAAAATATTGGACAAAACAAAAGCTAAAAGTAGTGATTAGGGGGGAAAAAGTAGATGATATCCAAAGAGTCAGTTAAACCAGTTTGTTTGATTCTTTTTGATCGTCTTTGATCTTTTTTTGGGTAATTTTCTTGTGAGTTTAGAATAAAACTACTAAAGTGCTCCCTCTTAAAATTACTAAAATTAAGCAAATAAAAACAAATGCTGACTTTATAAAAATAACCAGGGCCTCCACTTTTTCTCACACCCGTAACATTCTTCAAGAAAAGATGTTTCTGGAAAAAGAGAAAAGCAACAAAAATGAAGGCAATCGGAGCACATACTTCAACAAAACAACATTGCTTGGACTACTCTCTTCTAATAAACTATACAGAGGTAAGTAAATAGTGCTCCGGTTATCTTTCTAGGATGCTTGATTTCCTATTTTGGCACTGGTTGGTAAGTTTCCTACCCTCCTATGTCTCTGTTCCAGGTTAGGTTTTTGGAATACCAGATTTAGAGGCAGAGACATGTGCGCGCATGCGTGTGCTGGCCGCTGAGAGCTCCCGGATCCACACCTGGGAGAAGCGGAGGAAGCCGGGTGGAGCATAGGAGGAGACCGGCTGCAAGATGCAGTCACAGTGAAGGCTGGAGTGGCCCTTCAGAGCTGTATGGAATCAGGGTCAGGTCAGTCCTGGATGCAGCACGCTCCTGGGAGATTCTGCGAGCTCACTTGGGCGGGTGCTTTTGGTGTTAGTACTCCCCCTATTAGTAAGCTGGTGAACAAGCTGCCTGGAAAAAAGAAAAAATGTAACTCTCATTTGGAGTGTTTGCCAATGTCTGTGGTGTAATTATTCCCTCCGTGGCTGATTTCAGCCAACTGTCATGAAGTCACTGAATGACAGAGGCAGAGGCAGTGAAAAGGAAAAGCCTACTGCAGTGCCCCCCTGAGTCAGTCCCTGAAGACAAGATCTTACTCGCGCAGATGTTATTTACCATACTGACTTCTATATAAAGAGATGATTTTAAACTAAAAAAAAGTTCAGCTACACTGGGTGTTTCATAATAAATAGTTGCAAGTTTCCACTCAGTGAAATTGAATCACCCAGAATGAGAAAGTCATTTAGATTCCGTGATATCCCAGCAGCCTCTTCTGCTTCGTCGGTCGCCGGCTCTGAACCAACAACAACATCTGCTGGCAATTTATTCTCTATTATCTTCTACCTGCTACTTAACCTACTGGATCAAACAGTTCTATGTTCACTGTTCCTTTTTCACCTGGAAGTTGGAGTGTTCACTTGTAAATATTTAAATGGAGCTTTAGAAATTTTTTCATTGAAATGTCTTTATAAAGTTTTCACATTTATACTAATGTCATTTGCGCCAAACCATTCCTGCCTTCACTCAATTTATAATTTTTTCCCTGTGATTTCAGCTACATTGACTTCCTGGAGGGTTAAGGAGGGCAAACAACATAAAAATATACTCATTGTGAAATAGGAGGAAAATGTTCAAATGGAAAGGGGCAGTACGGTGGGGGAGGGGGAGAAGGAAGGGAATAGAAAATGTGAGAAGAGAAGATAAAATGGAAACAAAGCTTTGGTAAGTAAGGAAAGGAAAATGGATTGAAAGGAGTGATGGGGAAGGGTAAAATATGAATCAAGATATATCATGTACAGGTATAAATTCCACATAATGAAAGTGATCATTATGTATCTCTGAATGGTACCACTGAACTTAATTAATGTTTTTAAAAATGGAGATGGCGCTGAGGAATGGTGCTTGCCATTGATGTCTGGTTTTCCTGGATCTCAAAGCTTCGTTTTCACTTCTTACCACAGCAGGGCCTATTTTTTGTTTTTGTTTTAAAATCTAGGAGTCTCAGTGCTCTGGATCATCGTGGGACTGGAGGTGGTGGCATAACTTCTCTCATTCTTATCAATAAGCTAAAAAATATTGCATATGTGCTACACATATACTATTTTTGTTAAGTCAGATTATAGTTCTCTAGTAACTGAAGCACCCAGACAGGGCCCTGAAGGTATGACCCAAGAGAACTTACCAAAACCAGAAAGTCTTCATGCTCTTTGTAAGCATCTTCACTGATGTGTAAAATAGATATCAGTTTGATTTTTCATCCCTGTAGTTTCCTATTTTGACTTCTGTGAAATGATTCTCCTCATTTTTGGCACTAGCTTCTGGAATTATCCTACATTTAGAGTTCTGTGGTCCCTGTGAAGGGGTGTGAATGTGAATGGCATATTGGTTATGGCAAAGGGTGAGCTATTGTTATAGCAGAGGGGACCAGAAATACAGTGTTGTATTTCTTATCTGTCCATGCTAAGGAGAGAGGGGACAGCTATGCTTACAAAGATGGGTCTAGGCAGACCTTTATTCTGTCCTCTGCTGTATTCACCACTCTCTATGTTGCTATCCTAACTGACAGGGCCTGGGATGCTAACATGGTTATGTTTCAACTTATGTAAAAGAAAGCTCGGAGCGTAAGGCTTCTTAGTTACAAATTTTAAACGTCGTATGCAATTCATATTTTACCAAAGGCTAGAAAATGGCATTTCTAAGTGGATGATCATGAAGTATAGCAGATTTTGGGGAAAACTATTTGTCCACCACTATGGTCTCAATATCTAAGTGCACTGTTTGCACCATCTTCTTGCCTTGCCAGGAAGACAACCAAAGCCAAACTTCCATCCTCCTGCATGGGAACACTGGCTGATAGTTCTCTCCAGTAGGCCCAGTGAAGTTATTCATGATTCAATCACTATAAAAATAGAAAAATTATTAGCTCACAAAACATGCTGCTAAACATTTCCTCTCAGAAAATGGAGGAATTGGAAAGATAGCAGTCCTGAGGTATGGTATGCAGTGAGCCATCACCACCCCACTGCTAATTTCTGTGATTTCTAGGCCTATTATCCTCTATGGACCCTGGATCCACCTTCTTGTAAGAATGCCATTTGTCAACTTTTCTTTGTCAGAGGTGAGTATTGAAGAGTACAGTTTTTGCACTCTGCTTCTGGCTGAAGCAGGCCTAAGGCCTGCCTCAATATTTCTCAGGTAGTACAATTTCCTGAAAAGCTTGGGCCTACCATCTACAGGTACTCCACTACTTGTGACAAGATTATGTCCTCAAAATCCATTGACAATGGAAAATATCATAGGTGAAAAATGCAATGGATGTGCCTAGTTTACTTAATATTATATGATAGCAGTAATATACTATTAGGTGATAGTCATTTACTTTTATGATCCTGTAGCTGGCTGGGAGATACAGCTCCTTGCTTTTACTCATCAATGACAGAGAAAATCATACCATATTTCACTAGCCTGGAAACAGATCAAGGTTCAGAATCTGAAGTACCATTTCCACTGAATGCGTATTGCTTTGGCACCATCCAAAAGTGAAAAGTTGTAAGTCAAACTCTAAGTCAGAGACCATCTGTCTTTGCTTTCAGTTGTTTCTATTTCTATTGACATTACATAAAGAATTTTTCCTAGCCCTAGTCTTACACCTGCTGATTCTCTTGGGTTAGAAGATGACTCTCTTTAAATGCTTTCTGTGTGGATGCCCCTCTTGCCAAGGAGTTTTTACAGGAGTGTTCATGAGTAGATAGACTCAAGTTCTCAAATTCTCAAGTGTAGAGCCAGTTGTCATTCCAGCCCTGTCAGGCCTCTGACTCTTTGTTTCTCAAGAGATTTCTATTTCTGACTGCAGGTAAGGTGTGTCTCATTAGCCTATTTGTAGTTCCCTTCTGCTTTCCTTCGTACTTCTTGACTGGGTTTCTCTCTTTCTCATAGATCTTACTAACAGTGGTAAAGAATCATGGTTCCTGGATGTCTAGTAGCTTTTTGTTATTCACCTCAAGTAACAGGCTCCCTGGGCATTCAATATGTTTTCTAAACTACACAGATGAGAATTTTGCCAAATGCGAGGAACACAGTTTAGCAGGCTTTATCTATTTCTTGATTGCCTACTAGGTAATTTTTAAACCAGTTTCAAAGCATACTTTTGGTTTTGTTAAGTATTATTCTCCCTCCAGGTACTGAGTGTTGCTTTATTATAATTGCACGTTACTGTTATACGTACTCTGTATTACTGCTAACACCCTGGCTAAGTGAAAGGAATGGCTATGCTTCTGTAACAAAGAGATCCCAAAATACAATAATTAGTGGCAGCATCATGAATGTGGTTGATAAAGGCTGTGGGACCATCTCTGCTACACAGGTCACTGATGGATCTAGACTTCTTGTAGTTTGTTCTTTCAACCTCTATAAATGCTTGTTTTAATGTGAGCAAGGGAGCACAGGCTTAGAACACCATAGAATGCTATCACATGTAAGTCACAAATGCTTCCACTATGGTTAATTATTGTCTTACAAATCATTAATACTGCACCATCAAACTCATTGTCTTCCTGTTTCACAAACAAGAATCCTAAGCCAGTCTCTAAAAATAACTTTTAAAACCAGAATCATAAAACCATGATTGTTCTCAGTGGAAGGTTGCTGATCCCCATATATATATATTGAAACCTAACTACTGATGAGTTGATATAAGAAATGTGCCCCTTGGAAATGCTAGGACTATGAGGGTGAAACCCTCATGAATCGGAGAGAGCTGAGTTGCCCCTTCTCTCATGCCAAGGACTCAGTGAGCAGATGCCATCCATGTATCTGGAAGCAGGCTGTCACTAGAGAGTAATCCACTACCATGTGTGTGTGTGTGTGTGTGTGTGTGTGTGTGTGTGTGTGTGTGTGAGAGAGAGAGAGAGAGAGAGAGAGAGAGAGAGAGAGACAGTCTCAATGTGGAGTTCAAGCTGGCCTTGACCTCACTGTGTGGCCCAGGGTAGCTTGAACTTGCGGTGATCCTCCTACCTCAGACCCCTGAGTGCTGTAATTACAGGTGTTTGTCACCTTACTAAGCTCCAACCAGGAGCTTGATTTGGACTTCCCAACCTTTATAACTGGGAGAGATAAATTCAACTGTTTACACACCACACAGTTTTTGATATTTTGTTACATCAGCCTGAATAAACTACAACATGTCAAAGTTGCTAATACCATTTAATACACAAGAAACTACAATTAAAAATGAAGGATCTTCTCTCAAGACTAAAAACTAAGTTTGCTAGATCCTGGCTGTCATTCTTGGGTCATTAATAAAATGTGAGATTAAAGTGAAGATTTTCCAACTACCTCTCAGGCTCAACATTTGAAAAAATCCAGTCTCCAAAGAAAGTCTTAATGGCAATGATGGTTTTGTTTGTTTGTTTTGAAATTCAGCTCTTGGCTCCTACCTGTTCTATAGTAGTAACGATGTGTCTGCATCGTCCTACTTTTTTTTTTTACCATATTTGAAGAGTGAAAAATTCATTGAATATAAAATGACAGTTGTAGGGGAAGGAAATAAAACTCTAAAGTTTAAATACAACATCTCTATGTGTATATATAAGCAGGAATATAAACAAATATAGAGTATAAGCACAGAGTGGTAAGACTTAATTTGGTATAAGATTTGTGGAATGGCTCTTAGTACTTTATATTCATGCTTGCATAAATGTAGATGCTGGACCTTCTCCCATACCAGTGAAGTGTGGGGACAATGGGAAGGACTGATTATGGGGTGATTGTGGGCATAGGTTCTTGAACTGAGTGTCAGAAAACAAGTAAGCAAGGGAAGAAGAAGAAAGGAAGATATCCTAGGTTAGCAAATCCACAGGTAGCAGTTTTCATGGCTTAGATCTAAAATGTGCAACCAACTTCTCACATTTGGGGGTGGAGCCTGGTAAAGGGGTGGAGCATTGGTTGGGGCAATTTGGAAAGATGTCTTCTCATCCTTTCCTTCTCTGTCTGCTTCCTGGATGCCCTGGGTGACGACTCTTCCTCTTGTATATCCCTCTGCCACCTTCTTTCTGCCTCAGAGTCAGGAAACCACAGACTGGAGCCCTGAGTCAAAACAAACTCTTCCTTAGGTTGTGGGTGGAGGCTATTTTGTCCTAACAATTAGAAAATGACTAACATTGCAGTGTAGAAAATTGATGCTGTGGTCGGGCAGATAGCGTACAGGTAGAGCAGACCTAGGAAAAGAGGTTCCATACACTCAGTAGCACACCACAACCTAGTAGGTTTTATGTCTTGTGTTGGCAGCCCAATGCTAGTAATGCTAAAGTAAGTTGTAACAAGACAGCAAGGTCCATAATAGTAGATCCCTGTAGCAAGATTCTCAGAGAAAATGATATGACATCAGAAAAAGAGAATGAAAGGAGGAGATGGTAAGCATCTCATCCTGACTAGAGCTGCACAAGTGAGATAGGAGAGTACATCATGACATACTGGTCAGCCTGTGGAATATGCTAAAGAGCACTTTTTGGCCAAAGTTCAATGGTATCACTACAGAGGGATGGACGATGTACCACTTGGATACTATTTTTGTGTCTTTCTCTATCATATATTGTTTCAACAGTGAAAATAAATCTGTTAAAAATAAGGATGGCAGTTTTTTTCAGAGGAAAATATAAAACTAAATATGTATACATGTATAAATAGGAGGGTAAAACAGAAATAGAGAAGTCACACGAAGAAGACTGATGGCAGAAGCGACACTGGGAATGGGGACAGAAATGTACCCTTTGCTGTCAGTCCCAAAGCTGCTTATTTTTCTGTGGGCATTCAGCAGGGGGCTGAGAATGTGTGAGCTCAGTGTAACAGGACAGCTTGCTTGGTCTTTTAGAGTCTACAACAGTCAGGCTCTGGAGCTTTTGAGTTCCCTAAAATATTCTGATTTTAAATGTCTTCAGATATGGTAGGAAAAAGAGTATGATTAAATTTATTTGCCTCCTTAAAAGTCTGCTCAATTTTTACTTTCATGGAGTTTCCACTGATTGGCATTTTAAAGTCCAGTCTGTGGAAAAGTGGGAAAAGTAATCTGTATGGATGCTACCTGCTATCTTTCCCAGAACTGTAGCACAATGGGACTCAGTCTAGCTTTTGTTTTGTCTCTGAATAATCCTTTCTTTTCCTTAGGCACAAAAAACCAGTCTTTCTTTTCCCTCCCTCCCTCCTTTCCTCTCTCTCTCTGTCTATCTAATCTAATCTCTTTCTCTTTCTTTGTTTCTTTGTTTCTCTCTCTCTCTCTCTCTCTCTCTCTCTTTCTTTCTCCTTTGATGTGCTTTAAAGATGAGCTGACTGCATCAGTTTGGAGATTCCTTAAAAAGCTAGGATTGGAGGTCCCATTTGACCTGGCCATCACTCTGCTAGGTATATACACAAAAGAATTAAAAGACTCATATCACAGTGACATATGTACAACCATGTTTATAGCAGCTCAGTTTGTGATTGCTAAATCTTGGAAACAACCCAAATGTCCATCAACTGGAGACTGGATAAAACAGCTGTGGTTCTTCTAAAGAATGGACTATTACTCTGCCATAAAAAATGATAAGTTTGAATCATTTATACTTAAATGGACATACCTTGAGGATATCCTCATAAGTAAAATAAATAGGTCACAGATAGGTACATATCACATCTTTTCTCTGGTATGAGAAAATAAAGATGTAAATGAGTTCTAGAATTGTATGTTATGTATTGTGATATAGAAAATACTCAAAGTGAAATAGGGTGAAGTGGGAAAATAATGAGATTATAAAAAAAAGGAAACAAATTTTATGTGTATAGGGGGTGGTAGGTTGGGTAGGGCTATGGGAAAAAGTGAGAATGAAGGTGTGTCTCATATTGGTACAAATCCCCATTATGGAGTGCAATCATGATGCATATATGTAATGTACCAATAAAGATTTCAATTAAAAATTAAAAAAAAAATAAAGATGCATTGTTTCTCCCATTTGGAGTTCAAGAGTTTAGGAAGGGAAGAAGGGGCATAGAGTTGGTGGATATTACAAGATCATCGTTCTTCCTCCCTTTCTGAAATCCTTTGCTACCATGGACAGCGAATCCACTGTTATTTAGCCTGTGATGAAGTTTCACAGGATGAAGTTTCAGCTAATCTCATTCTAGAGTCTTCTGTGACACAAGCATATAAGTCATCCATCAGTTTGCCTTCCCTTGGCTGGATTCTGGCCTTCACTGTGGCGAGTGATCACTGTGGCTGTAAAGTGTGAGGTTTGAGACCTTAAAACCCAACTGCCTCATGTTTGCTTTTGCGGATCAGGAAATGGAATCTTGTGGAACACTATTTGGAGAAGCCAAGGAGGGCAGTTCGTTCTGGGACCCAAGTCTCCTCCTTGTCTCTTTCCAATAGGTCCTGGCATTTCTTTGCTGTCCATAGGAACCTGTACAATGGTATCCAAGTATTTGTTCTATAAATGGATACTTCTCAGGGTGTTTTATTCTTTTAGTTTTATATAATTACAGTGTTGCTAGCAGCAATTTTTTTTAAACCACATTTGGTAAACAGAAGAATAAAAATATCTGTCTTATCCTTTTCTTTTCCATTCTGTTTTGTGATTTTTTTTCTCCAAGAAAGCATTGAAGTTTGAGAGGAGAAGAGATATTTGAACTCCCCTTTTTTTGGTCTGTATAACTTTTTTATGTGGAACTTGAAAAACAAGTTCCATACTTGTTCAAATTTCCTGAAAATACAGTGGGTTCCTCTGTATTTTTTTCTTATCAGTACAATTCCAGATTTGATCTTGAAGTGCAAAATGTCATTTGAGTGATTGGTTAATATATTGAGTAGTACTGTCATGGAAATCAGCCCTCCCTTTTGGCTGCATTCCCTTCTCTGTGACAGTGACTCCACTAAAGTTTCCAGATATGTATTTTCTGGAAGGTCCTCAGGCTTGTGACCTCCATATGGTGTCAGGTGCAGCATCTGTATCAACATCTTCTGAATAATAAGTACCTGAAAAACATTTGGTATGGATTTGGGGGAAACTTACAAGTCTAGATATACAACTATGGCATGATATTCTCTTAATTTATTCATTCATTTATATGTTTGTGTTCATTCAGAAATTGGGAAATTCCTACCATGTGCTAAGTGTTGGAGTGACTGCATCGAATGAGGCTCAATTCCTGTCTTCTCAAGCGCCTATAGTCAGAAAGTGTATATAAATGTGAATTGTTTGATAATGCAGTGTGCTAACCGCTCTGAAAAGAGCATATAGAAACAATTCTGGTAGGAACACAAAGAGATGCCATTACTTGATGTATGAATGCATATAAATGTTTGATGATGTTTGGATAAGTATTCAAGAAGCAAGTATGGGCTAGGGAAAAGAGGAAGTTGCAGGTGAAGAAGACAGACAGAGAGGAAGGAGAGAGAGAGAGAGAGAGAGAGAGAGAGAGAGAGGAGAGACTGGAGGTGAAGGCTCAGGAGAGTGGGAAAAAATATCTTCTATGGTAAACTGCAATATCTTGGTATAGCCAAAGTAGTACGTATTTATAAGACTGACCAAGTGTAGATATTCAGTTTACAAAGAGCCTTCTCAATTCTTGTATATTATCACGAGGTTAATGGGAAACTATTGATGTTATAATCTATAATTTTATAATCAGATTTATGGATTGCAAAACTGACCTGACTGACTGACCCTCTGGGGAGGGGAATGCCTTTTGGTGGAGAGCAGCAGCGATGTCCAGTACCACTGCAAGTGTGAAAGTGGTAGTTTGGCAGAGGATAGGATGAGATTCCTTGAGTCATGGGAACAGGAGGCCATCCCTACTGGATTCCCAAGGCAGAGATACAGTATAAGAGTCAAGTGTAGTAGTCCCAACAGTACCACTGTGGCTTGAAACCAGTCCATAATAGTTGGTAGTTGACAGAGGACTGGGAGCTGTGGTAGTCTTAGAATTTGTAGGATCTGGTAACTGACCCAGCGTGGAGAACGAGACTGGCTAACATGAAATCCAGTCCTTGAGTCGGGAGGAGGCAAAGAGGCTGGTTATCTGATGTGGGTGACTTGAGGGCTGGACTGGAAAGTCTATAGTGCGTGTGAATGATTCTATTAAGAGGTGAGAATATATCAGTCAGACGTACTGGACTAGACACACAGGTTTATCATCGGCACCTCTCAGGTACCTGGAAATTTTTATGCATATGTGAAAAGCAGGTCCAGATCCAACATAAAATACTGGAAATGAGTCAGGTTTTTAGCTTAGAGCTCAGCTTTCTCTATGGACCACACCTGGGTGAGTAGTGCTCTCCCCTCTATGGACCACACCTGGGTGAGTAGTGCTCTCCCCTCTCTGCACCTTGGTTCCTTCTGGATAAAATGAGAAAACTCAAAGTAACTACTATATAGAGCATGTAAAGTCTCTCGTCATGTGACTAGAATATTGTAAATTCCAGTCAACATGGGCTATTGCATTTGATAGGTTAACTTGTAAGTGTAAGGTGGGATCTGAAGAGAGGGTTGCACAGGAGAGTGGTTCAGCATTTCTGAGAGAAGTAGAATGACAAAATGAGAGCAGTGAGAATAAATCATGAATAAGAGTCAAGCTCAGTCTGGGGAGGGGAATGTGAGAGTGGCAGCAATGGCCAGTACCACTGCAAGTGCGGAAGTGGTATTTTGGCAGAGGATAGGAGGAGTTTCCCTGGATCGTGGAAACAGGAGGCCATCCCTACTGGATTTACAAGTAAATGAAAGATAAAATGATAGAAAATGGAGAGTACTCTCTTAATAGGTTGAGTTATAAAACTAAAGAATCGGTATACTTTTTCAAGGAGAAAGGGCCTCTGTAAAGCTAGGAGGAAGGTAGCATGTTCATAAGCTGAAGTAAAAGGTAAAAATAGGATGCCTTCATTCATCTAAAATCTCACTGTCAATCTTGTCTTTTTGTGCAAGGTAGACCATGTCCGTTCCTGATGCCCAAGTTCACAGGGGCAAAAGGGAAGAGAACTAACTTTAGCTGATTATGAGGCACTGTGCAGCATGTTTTAATTCAGTCATTTATTAACACTTTGTGGAGATCTGGCAAGAAAACTGTCTGTTGATAATTCATATTTCCTACTCTAGAATCTAAAACTTAGAATATTCAATATACTGAATACATAGAAGTCAGGCTTTCACAAAGGCCTGTTGCTTCTGAAGCTGGAGGTGTGTGCTGGACTACTCAGTGGTTTCATTATAGGATGAGTTTGAGGAGAGAAAGTATACACTGTGATGACTATCTATCAATCTGCCCAGACACCTGTATCCTAAACACTGGATCTCACTGCTTTTATTCTGTGCAGTCATCATCTGTACTTATTGTTGGATGTCTCAGGCTGTAAGAGATTTTCTGGTGGTAGGAAAATCCCTAGAAAATTAGATTACCTACTACTATTCTGTACTGTTGGCCTTAAAAAAAATTCTTGATGGGTGCTCTGGTCTAATATCAAGCTTTCAGTTTTAGAATTTGTAGGATGTAAAACTGAGCTGTGACTTACCTTATCTCTAGGTTTTTCCTCCAGGGTTTGTAGGGCTTATATCCACATGTCCCCACAAGGCCTCATTTGGTCATAAGTGGAGCTTTTCTGAGGTGGCTGAATGTAGAGTCTGTGATGTTGGGATTGGTTAATGGTGTGATGCTAAAATTTAAGGTGCTCAACTTTGGGTATGAATACTGCAAGGAGGGTTGCCTCAATCAAATATAAGGGACACAAGAAGGCTGCTGTTATCACTTGCTCCTTGTTACTTCACTGCTGGCTTCCTTCTGCCGCCCTGCTTTGCCATGGCCAATTTCTCCTCTCCGATGCCTGTCTGCTGTATGCCGCCCTGAGCCAGCTGATTATGGCTGAAACTCAAACATCTTCAAACTATGAGCCATAATACACTTTTCCTCTTTTAACTTTGGGTGTTGGTTATTTGTCTCAGCAATAAGAAAAGAGCTAAGATAAGGGAATTGAGTTAACTCTCATCTGTGGTGTGTTCTTAATATCACAACATCAGGTGACCTCTGTATTAGTTTGCTATTGATACTGTGACACATTATCACAATTTTAGGGATTTGTTTTATGCTGTAATTCTGCAGGTCAGAAGTTCTGAGTAGATCTCTCTGGCTAAAATGTTTTTGCAAGGCCAGACACCTTTTGTAGGATCCAAGGGAAAGTCATTTTCCTTGCCCTCTGAGGTATAGGAAGAATCCAGTTTCATGTCCGAGGTCCTGTTTCTCTGCTTGGATGTTGCTGTGTCCTACCCTCAGCTTCTAGAAGCCTCTTTTGGTTCCTTACACATGCCCTTCAACACCCAAAGCACAGGGCCTCAGATCCTGCTCATGCTGCCATCTCCTCTGATACTCTTCTATTTCTTCTTTTCACATTTAAAGACTATCGTGATAAGATTACCTCCAGCCACATAACCCAGGATAATCCAATCAGCAACTACAATTCCATCTGCAATCTTGAATCCTTTTTGCTGTAGATGGCAATATGTGTTTGCTTCAGGAACAATTATAGGAAAAGCGTAGATGGCAACATATCCATGGGTGCTGGGTGTTGAGAGGCACACATCTGTGGAAGGGGAAATTTTCTGGGCCTCTATAGTCTCTGATCCTGTGGTCTCCACTTACCCTATTGATTTTTCCTAACACATAAGTCTCTTTTGTAAGAATCTTTGTCTCAGGGAATTCAAACTAAGGCCCTGAGGGATACTCAGAACTGAAGGTTCATTTTGGTTCACTAACCAAAATGGTCAGTGAGGTGCACAGGCCAGCATGCCAAGTGCAGGTGGACAACAAGCTCTGCTGTGCCTGTGGGCATCCCTGCTGGGCTCAATGGCCTTTTGACAGCCACTGGAAAGAAGGAGGAGACATTGGTAATGACCTTGTGCATCTGTGCATCATCTGCGTAGTGCCCTCAGTGGCCTTGCCCACCAGTGCATCTCTGAGCACAGCGTTTATCAGTACAAGTGTGTGGCTCTGTACAGCTGTTAAAGGTGGCCGCTCATTACTTAGCCCCGATACCAACCAGGACTGTTCCAGGCTTGATGCTCTGTGATGAGCATAGAAAATGAACATGCCACCCAGTTCAGGGTCAGTATGCAAAACAGGAGAGGGAAAACAGAAGCTTGGCAGCCTGTCATGATGGTTACTAGCTGTCTCCCAGCATCCTGTGGCTCTTGTCTCTGCACACATGTGTCATTAGAGCTCTGAACACTTTGCATCTCACATGCCACTTGCTGTGTGCATCATCTGGGTCTGTTTCATCCTGAACTAGCTCTGTGTTCTCTGGTCCACAGATGCTCAAGGTACCCCGCTGCAGCAGGGATCCTGGAGATGGAAATCCATATATCTACACCTAGGACATTTTCTGATGTGTGAGCTGGGTGTATCTATCATAAGCTTTGCCAGATGATAAAATATGGAGGAGGCCCAGACCTAGCAAACCCTGCTGAGCAGAGTTTACCTGTGGTCCTTGAAAATACCACTTCAGAAACCATTAGCTGGCAGGCCACGACTGAAGGAGACCTAGGTGTTAATGGCTGTGATAAATGCCCCACACTTATGTTTCCTTCTCCTTCATTCCTTTTCTTTCCTCAAACGTAAAGCTCCAATTTATACTTACACTTCCCTTTACAACATAATCCTCACTCCCTGAAATGCACACCTACATTCTGGACTCCCCACGACAACTCTGTTCATAATGCTACTTGTGAAAAGGCTTTTATGATCCTGAATTTTATACTTCTCAACATTTCTTACCACTGCTTTCAAAATATACATTCTTAATATCCCAACAAAGGGGAGCAGATTAAAAAGAGAAAATACCATAAAATAATTCAGTGAAGAACTAATAAAAGATGCAGTCAATCAAGTGAGTGACAGTAGTCATTTCTTTTAACATCAAATCTAATGGTTTCTTTTTCTAGTACAAAAGTGCTCCATTAACAGTGTGAGTCTTTTATTTAGGTAATTCACACAAGTGGTTGCCAGATGTAGTTTATTTTCAGGAGGGCACACTTACAGAAGCGGCACACTGAGCCAGAGACAGAGTTATCTCCATTTAATGTACTCTCTAATGACCTTTCGAAATGAAAATAGCATTGAAATCCTAAAACTGAAACCCTCAAAATCAGCTCCAAGTAGCACTTCACATTTAAAATGATGGCTGGCTGTCAGGACTGGTCTGTAGAGGATTGTGGAGTGATTCTCGGCCTCCTCTCTCTCAGTGCAGTGTTGCTTTGCCAGGGCTCTTCCTCACTGCTCCCTGCTTCATCAGCAGGGCCTGCCTCACATCTATTCTGAACCCCCTCCATTGTGTCAAAATCACCTGTTTTAAGCCTCAGTGCTTTACCCCATTTCCTCAAATGCTTTTCTACTTGGTGGGACAATCAACTCCTGCTCACTTCTGTCTTTATTGTACAGTGATAAATTTTTGCTTCGAGAGTCCATTCATCAAAGAGCACCTTGAGAAAATGGTGCCTTTAACCCAAAGAAGCAGCTATAATGGTAGTCAGTCGAAAGGGTAGTAAATGGGTTTATTTTCCAGGAAGCTTGGGTTGGAATCCAGATTGACTGTGCATTAGCTAGTTATTTGTCTCCTAGGGCAACTATATCATGTTTTTAGTGGGGATGTTGACAATCATGCCTACATTATTAATCTTACAATCAAAAAGTATACTCAAAGCTTACTATTTTAATGATCAAATGAGAAGAGACATTGAAATATCTAATGCAATATCTGTGTAAAAAGCATTTTCCTGTAGTTATTAAAAAATAAAAGATAATAGAAAGTAGAAAAATAGATCTTTCTCAAAGGGGAAAAGAATCAACAGGTGGAAGGAGGGGAAATAGAGGGGAAGAAATGGAGATGATGATAAGAAAAATGTTGTTCACCAACTCCTCGTAAACATTGTTTATTACAAACATATGCTAATGATATGAAAAAAAGATGATAGTTGAAATTTGTAAGATGGTAGTTTTTAATATGAACGACTTTTGTTCTCCTTCATTCATATTGTAATGAATTGTTTGTTGCTCAAAATTGGGCTGGATTTGGGTGACTTATGCCTAAAGTGCTTCAGAAGATTTTGAGGACCTCAAGGGAGATCTGATTCTACTGAAATGCAAAAATGCAGTCGACAGTCCTATCCTAAGAAAAGGCTTTCTGACATTGAGAAGCTAGATAAGTGTCTTAAAGATGAATGGAGAAATGAATATCTTCTTAAATTAGTAAAGCAGGAAATAAAAAGTTTCATGGAAACTTCTTGCAAGATCAAAGTAGTAAGATTTTAAGTCTTAGTCTATTATTTAAGTTAAATGTCCTAAGAAAAGGCTTTTCAGCATCCATGCCTTAATTTCTATATTTATCAAGTGTTTGGGTGTAGCCTGCTATCTCTAAGATTTTTTACAGGTTAAGAATTATTGCAAATGATGATCTCATAACATCTCATTATAGGAGCTGCTATGGCATAAGCTATATCTGGGTCAAGGCTTCATAAAGCCTTGTAACCATTCCAACTTCATTGTGCATTTCATTTGGCTGACTTTTCCTCCTTTTTTTCTTCTCTCAACTTTTTTTTAAAATTTCTTGTGCTGGACAGGTCAGGATAGGAATAGAATTTACTTAATATAATACTTGCTACAGCATTGTATTCTTAAAAGATTTATAAATTTCTTTGTTAATATAACAAACAGAATTCAGATAAATGAACATGAAGTGTTATAAGAGTGGGTAAGGACGGGATTTTAAAATAATTGACCCTTTGTGGATGAGGACAGATATGCTGAAAGTAAGCAAAAGGAAGGAAAGCAAAGCAGAGCTGTGTGGCTTAACAGAGTAACAAGGGGAAAGGCTAATATTTCCTGAGCATTCATAATATAGAAAGTATTTTGTTAGGGGTTTTGCTAAAACATTAAAAATATTCTTTTAGTAAGTTGACAAAGATGAAGAAACAGGACAAGAAAAAAGTTTTTAAATTTTGAGTTTATGGGTGCATTTTAGGTGGAATTAATGATCCTACCTATCATTGAGAGTTTTCATCTGTATATTTTATATCTGAATTCTTATTTTGTCCCATTCCCACAACCTCTCCTTCCACTATATACATAAACTTTGTTTCCATTTTTATCTTCTTATCTTTGATTTTTCCTTTGCCTTCTTTTCCCTTCCCCTGGTTCTCAAGGCAAACTCTTAGCTCTGAACATCTGTAAAAATAAAAGTCCAGTCAAAATATCTCAGTTGTCTTTCCCCTTCACCCAGTTCCCTCCCATTTCACAGTTTCAGTTTTCTGTACTTGAGAAACAATTTGATATTTACACATGTGTGGGACAGGAAAATTTAATTTCACTACTTAATATTATTTTACTAAGAAGTGGCATAGGCAGCATATAAACTGTCCATTTGAAGTGACACAGCACATGGACTCCAAAGCCAAGGATTTTCTTCACTGAGTTCTGTGGATGTAAAGTCATGGAAATGTACATTTGAACAGAAAAGAAAGGGATATCCTCCTGATGGTCCCTTGGGTATGACAGAGCAAATCAAAGGAAAATGAAATTGAATTAGATGATTTGCTGACGTTTATGTCATTCAGACACAAGGTCATTCTGACACTCACAACTTAATGGTTTCTGGTCACTCAACCCATGATTGGTAGCTTCAAGGCAGGGACATTCTGGCAGAAGAGGAGAGCAGAACAAAGAAGCCTAGTTAATGGTGTCTGGGAAGCAGAGGAGGGGACCAGTGGCACAGAAAAAGAGGCAGGGATCAGACATAGGTCTGCAGGCCACGCCTAGATGACCCACTCAGCTACACCAGAAGTATACTCTATC
>PVIR01018348.1:21306-33609 GCA_004026965.1 Petromus typicus | reverse complement strand
TTTTTTTTTTTTTTTTTTTTTTTTTTTTTTTTTTTTTTTTTTTTTTTTTTTTTTTTTTTTTTTTTTTTTTTTTTTTTTTTTTTTTTTTTTTTTTTTTTTTTTTTTTTTTTTTTTTTTTTTTTTTTTGAGACAGGTTCTCGCTTTGTAGTTCAGGCTGGCTCTGAGCTCAGCCTCAAACTCACATCACAGCAATCCTCCTGCCTCTGCCTCCCGAGTGCTGGGATTACAAGCATGAGCCACCATGTCCGGCACTGTGGTATGTGGTACTGGTTGCTCCTGGGGTTAGTCTCCACGCCCAGTATTGTTATGTGGTTATCGAGGATTGAACACAGGCTCTTGCGCTTGCAAGACAGGCGCTGGATCCACTGAGCTAAATCCCTAGCCCTGATATTTTCTAATGTATATATTTTTGCATGTTTATATTTCCAATCAGCCAGGATTTTAATTTTTTTAAAACTATTATAAAATGAACATAATGTTTCTTAGTATATTTTATATAACTTTATGAGTTGCTTTCTTTAATATACATTAGAAATTAAGAAAAGAATAATTTGAAGTAGTCTAAGGATATAAAATATACAGAGTTTCAGAAAGCGGAAACTTCCAGAGTAATGTCAAAGTTGAAATCACATAAGGTTCAAAGAAAAATAAAAAGTAGAACTCAAGAGATACTTTGCACATTTCTATGCTTGTGCTTTTACAACAAAGAGGACAAAGTGCTACAAAAAATCAGAAGAAAAAATAATGGCTTTTATCCCCTTTTGCCTGCAGCAATTGGCTTGAAAGTTAAGCTTTGAAGTAGATGCTTTACAAAGCATATATTGAAATTAAAGAAAAAATGTATTGTACGGTTTCTTTTTAATTGAAGCACAATTCTCACAAAAACTGTTATAGTGTACAAGATGAACTTAGAAGTTAGATGAACCTCACATAAATTTGAGTTGAAAGCTATGATTTTTCTCACTTAATTTTAATACATAATAAACAGGTTGACAATAACATCTTCAAAGGTGATTTCTAAGGGAATAATTTACTTTGAGTTTTGTTAATAATAAAAGTGGCCTTTAATTCCTCCAGTAAATCCAGAAGCAAGAGTTACTGCTAACACACTGCAATTTAGAATCTCTCTTGAAAGCAAAAATGACATATCCTTGGTGTTTACCTGTCAAACATTCAGTAAACTCACAAATGATACTTTAGTAAAGACAGAGTGGCAGAGAAATATCACAAAGAAACATTTAGGAAATCCAGAGAATGGATCTGATTCTGTGTCTCCCATTCAGTACTTGACTCTGAAACCTTCCTACTTTATTTTATCTCATGATCTCTGTGTTGGCTAAATAACTAGGTTTGATTAGACAGACAATTTGTAAGGTATCTTGTAGTCAGAACAAAGTTAAGAAGTGATTTATTTACAAAATTTAATCATAACATTCATGTTAGTAATGCTGTATGCCTATTTTGATGGCATTCAAGGTGAAAATATAGATTAGAATTAAATGTAGTTTCTAGAGAATATTTCCCTTTTCTCTCTCCATTCATTGGAAGGCATTGTACTGTCATAGACTAGATTTCACTGCCTGAACATCTGTTGTTCAGTGGCGCTGTCTGCTAAAGCATCAACATTTTCTACTTTGGTTCTCTCTAATGCCACATCTCACTGGCATCTTCTGAAATATGTGACTTCTAGTCTCCGTAGTTCTCTTTTTGCACAATGCTACATTATGTAGGCTAGCTGACTTTTTGTCTCTGCTATCATGTACATATCTTGGAGATGGAGAACAACACTGTGGCTTTCACGTGCCAATCTGGAAGCAAGAGAAGCTTGTTGGCGGCCTCAGTTAATTGGTTTGCTGGAACTCATGTCCATCGTGACCCAGAACATGAAGCCCACATGTCTGCTTTCCTCTCATGTGTGAGATTCTCTAATCTATCTGCAACTTATCAGTTTCCTTCACTGTAGTTGAGGAATTGAGAGATTCAGGTTAAATGTGAGGGACAGACAGGTTAAAGCTTTCTTTCAGAGAGATATCACAAGGTATTAACTTGTTGCTTTGCTTCCTTTGTTTTTTTTTTTTTTTTTAGACAGGGTCTCGCTTTGTAGTTCAGGCTGGCCCTGAGCTCATCCTCACAGCAATCCTCCTGCCTCTGCCTCCCGAGTGCTGGGATTACAGGCGTGAGCCACTACGCCTGGCACTGTGGTATGTGGTACTGACTGCTGCTGGGTGTGAGTCTCCATGCCCAGTATGGTATGTGTTTACTGGGGATCAAACACAGGCTCTTGCGCTTGTAAGACAGGTGCCAGAACCACTGAGCTATATCCCCGGCCCTCCTTTGCTATTTTTTAAACATTTTTTTCATTTTCTTTTGGATTGTGTGATTGAGAAAGAGAAAAGCTTTAAGGAATCATGAGATTTTTCTTAATTAATTAGACAGAAACTTAACCTAAATATATTCAGACCTTGATATTTATTTTATCTTCAAAACCATCATCTTAACAAATAACTTCCATTTTGTACCTCAACAGTTTTTCCATTTTTTTGCCATTTTCTCCTAACTATACTAAAAATGTGCAGCTGCATTTTACTTCTTGGAGCTGAGGTAATCTAAATGCACCTTCTTTGAGGAAAAAACACCTAATCATATACAAATTATATATTTAGTTAAAATATTACAAAGTTTATTTTCCTTCATATAACTTACAATGGCTTTATAATTTCTAATGCATAATGCATTTAGATAGAAAAATTAATATATTTAGTCTGATATGATAAATGTAAATATATGTGTTGTATATACATATGTATGTAAGTGTAATGTATATATCTTGTATACAGTGCATATACATGTGTGTAAATGTATATTATATACATATTGTATACATTTACACACTTATGAATATTACTTACATATATTTATACATATGTGTGTGTATATATATATATGCATATATTTTTCTTATGCCAAATTTATACAGATTGGGTGGAGAGAAAGTCCCAGAGAATTCTAAAGATCTTTAGTTTCTCCACATATTATCTTTCAGTTATATTTTGCAGAAATGTAGAGAAATGGAAAATACAGTAAATATCTTCTGATATAGACTGATTCATAGATATATCTGCTGTTTTAAAAAAATCATAGTGATTTGGGAATAAAATTTAGTTTCCATGAATAATATAAAAGTCCCACAAAATTTATAGGCTAGTGGATAACAAAGAGTTTCTTCAATTGTCTAAGAGTATAGGCATCAGCAAAAATTTATATGCAGAACATCTGAGATGAGAAAATATTTTATTCACTGGAAACAATTATACAAAAGAAAAATAGTATTTTCAAATCACACAATCTAGAAATTATTTGTCATCAAATACAGGAAATCTCTGATGTATAATAACAAGAAAGATCTTACTATAGAGAATCACTATAAGTCATTTGTAATTAAATACTTGGTTCAGATATTTTGCTGTGTTGGCACATGTTAGTTCTCCTAGGAGACAGTTTCTCTGTCAGGAACTATGCTTTCAGTAAGGATTGATAATTGGAAACAATTGGAAGAATCATATGATAAAATAAATGAATTTATCATAAGTAAAATGAGCTTTAGTTTTCTTAAAATAAATCTTGAACTCTTTTGATATAACCCGTGAGAGAATTCAGTAACATTGTCCAAGCATCTCTGAAAGCAGTATTTTACACACGGTTATCATCATTAAGGGACGTGATTGATAGATTTTAATGTAACAACTAAGAAGTCAAATGAGGTGTACATGAATAATAATCCATAAGAATGTTTTCTTAATCATTTGAAACAGAAAAAATAAAATAATCTTGTAGTAAAATGATAGTTTTAAATATGTTTAAGTGACCATCTTCCTTAGTCTGCTTTTGTTGTCATAAGTAAGCTACTTACTTAAACACTAAGAAAATGAACTAATTTCCTTATTTCATTAGTATGTTTATGATACTTATTACATTAATTTTGAATAATTGATATACCTTGATTATTGATATATCATTTTCTAGTGTTCCTTCACTCTCTCCACTGCAAAGTCTACCTTTCTGTTTACTATCACCTGATTTTCTCTTTGAATCATTCAGATTGTTGGTCTCTAATGTGAGATAAACCATGAGATATTTAGTCTTCTGTGTCTGATCTTTTGCACTTGATATCATGATCTCCACATTTATCTATTTTTCTACAAATAGCTCAGATTCATCTTTCTTTATGTACTTCAGTGTTCATATATCACACAGGTTGAGGAGCATCTAGGCTGTTTCTGTAATTTATTTTGAATGGTCCTGCTACATCCACAGATATGCATCACTGTAATATTATGATTCTACCACCCTTGAAAAGTTACCCAGGAAAAGTATAACTGAATCAAACAGAAATAATTCTGGAGATTTATTTTAAAAACAATGACTAAAATGTTTCTACTGTAAATAATAAAAGCTAAGTTTATCTGTGTTTGAAGGTTGAGCAGTACAAGATTGGTTGTTACTTCTGGTGAGATGATTCTTCCTGGTTGAAGCTATATAATCCCAAGGTGCTGCAGGACATCACACAGATAAAGAAGCTTGACAATCCATGTCTTTCTTCCTCTATATAAAACCATCATATGATCTGACCCAGTGACTTTATCAAATCTTAATTACCTGTCAAATTTTTCATCTCCACATATCACTAGTTTGTGGCTTTCAGATTAGGTTTCATCATAATTTTTAAGAGGAACAAATACACAGACCATAGCATAAATTAAATGTTATATATCATTTAAATATAGCTACTTAATTTCTAAGATTATAATTTTCAAGTAATAATAGAAAGAAATATGTCTAACAACAAATAATGAAAAACAAGAGAGTTTCCATTTTTTGCTCAATATTTAAATGAAAACAATTGTTTTAAATTAAGAATGGAATTCAAATATTTCTTTGTCTACATTTGTTAAATGCATCCAATGCTTTACTACAGTGGCACAAAATTATTGTAATTGTTCTTTATCACAACTAGTATTTCCAAAATGTCTAATTTTTTTCTTTGCAACTACAAACATTTTTTCATGATTTTTGTATGAATTTTGAAAAAGCAATTAATTTCAAATTTTAATTTACTTCAGATGCATGAAGTTAATAGCAGGTTCCTCAAACACACTAACCATAATCCAAATATGTGACTACTGCTTATAATGAAGAATCCATATATGAAGTAGTTCCTTACTGGAAAACTCTATTGGACAATAATAATACCTGGAAAAACAGAAAATTATTTTTAATGATTCGTACAATTCATTATATTGCTGCATCCTAATCATTATATAGGCATCCCTGTGTATTGTATATTTGCAGTGCTAGTACATATATTTTTCTTGCTTTTGTTGATATCATAATCATGTTTTTTGTTGAGAATAATCATCACACTTAATATTTTTACACTTTTATTTTTAAAGTATTCACACATTGTCATTTTTCTCTTTTTTGAGGTCATAGCTGAGGCTTGTATAATAGAAATACAGCCTAGAATACAGTGTCTAAGATAACTAGCATCCTGTGGATGAAATGGCAAAAAAATTCCTGAATTATTTTGGATTTTAAAACAACTGTGTAGCAAGTATTTTCAGCGGTAATTGTGAGTGGTTAAAAAGTGTTTAACATTTTCAAGGCTAAATAATTCTGGCCAAAAACACTCAGTGAGAATAAGGTATGAGTGGTCTTAGGCTTGTAGACTTCAGGACAGAACTGACAAAGAGAAAATTTCCCTTAAGTTCGCAGTTTTTTCTCGATTATTCTTAATAAATATTGTGATAAATCTCTGAGGAATAATTTTGTTTCACAGTGCTATTCTCTAGTCTATAATTCCTTAACAAATGAACATCTTACTTTCTTTATAAATGTCTATATGTAAGAAAAACCCAGGTGCAGACTAATAATCCAAGAAGTTTGATAAGCAAATCATCAATATGTATGGTGTGCAGTACACTTAGGGGAGAGAAAATTTCTGGAAAATTCCCATAAAACTTCTTTTGCATTTTGATGACCTTTCAAGAGAAACTCTGAATTTCCTATTTTTCTTAATTTGAAATTTTCAGAACAATTTATATTTGTTTGCCTTAAAATATCACAACAGGGTTGTAAAGACAAGTTCTCTGCATGATAAAGGTACAAGGAAATTCTTTCAGTTTTGAGTTTTGAATGATCACACAAGTTTGACCCATCTTTCAATTCCACCCTCAAAAGCCCACAGCTGGCAATGCCAGTGGCACATCCAACAATCATACAGGAGTCAAGCAGTCCTAGTTTCAAATCCAGATTTCAGCACATACCAATGTGGCTTCAGACAAACTGGAAGTTCGAGCACTCCTCGAAGGAACCTCGAAGAGAAACATGAAAACATTTATACCTAGCATATTACAAGAAGGCATTCTCAGTGACATTTTGCCATTGTTGTCATTGATTTAAACATTGAATAACTCTTTACAAAAATAGAAACAAGAGGACTAAAGAAAAAAATGTTCTGTGTAATTTTTGGAATTAATGCAAATGAAGAATACCTCAGAATTAATGTAGATAAAGAATATATATGTCTTCTGTGTTTGTTTTCTCAGTCGTAGACATTAAACCTATGGCCTTCTCAATGAACTCTATTGTTAATCCTGTTCTTTTTCTTTATTTTGAGTCAAAGTCTAACAGAGCTACCAAGCTGTCTAGGCTGGTGAACAATCTGCAGTCCTCCTACTCCAGCCTGTCAGAGTGCTGGGCTGGGAGATGTGTAACACTGCACCTAGGTTATGCATTTTTCTATAGCACACTTTCCCCTCTAAGGACTGATAGCTGAAAACTACCAACGTGTAGATTTTGTAGCTGTGTAAGAGAAAATTTACAATGGAAATTAATTAACAGTGATGCTTCCATGAACTTCTTGATATACTCAAATATAGTTTTCCAGCTTCTAATCACTTGTCATTTAAATTAGTAAATAATTCTTAATTCATTTTTAAAACCTTAAAGTAATTGCTAAAATTTTGTTAGCATATGTTTGCAGCACACAATGATTTATCTTTTGGAGTCAGTCCAAGTGCATGACATATATTATGTCTTTTTTATTTCCCCATCAACTTCCTCTTCTTCCCCTCATCTCCTATCTTCTCTTTTTGTCTCCATTCTATCTCTTAGTCCCCTTCCTATTTTAAAAAGATCCATGTCTCTGTGTTTTATTATCAGTCTTTTATTTTTCTCTTGGCTTTCTCATACAAGAGAAACTCTGAGACCTTTTCAAAGTTATCTAATTTATGAAAAAAATACAGCATAGTAATCATTAATATATGTAGTTGTGTTGACCAGGGCAAATTGTCAACTTGCTATACCTTTAGTAAATTATTCGGCTCAATCCGCTAATAAAATCATTACAGGCCCAAGGAAATTTAAGAAATATTTATATTTAGGAAGTGGGAAGTACAGAGATAGATAACGTGTTATCACTCAACGTGTGCTCTCTGGAAGCAGGGCATGAGGACAGCACTACCACTGAGCTGAATCTTGGGAGTGATTAAAAAGCACAAAGAAAAAGAAGTAGTTCTCCCTTTACCATTCATCGTGTCATCACCGGAAATACACAGCATGAGAGGGAGTAGCTCTATGGCTGATGGACGGCTGAAGATCAGAACAGCCTCTCTTCAGGCCTGGGTGAGGCTAAGCTTTATCACATCCTATTTATCCTTCCTTCAGACAAAAGTGGCACCAAGCCAAAAAGCAGACGTGGTCATTTTAACTATATGTATATAGTCACAGCTTTGACCAGAAGATAGGAACGGACACATTATTTTGCGAAATATCTAGAGTCCTTGATACAACAGACTCTGCTTCTATCCTCCGTAATGATCTGAAGGCTGTGCTTTTTGGGCTTGTGTTCCTGGGAAGGGGAAACCTCCCAGAAGACTGAAGCTGATTTGTCTGGTGCCAAGAATTTCATCCATACCAAGGTTTGTTGCTCTAAGACTCAGTTCAAGGTCTGTTTTCCTAGCTTGCTTAACACAGAGGTTTTTCTGTACAAAGCCTGTGAACGCTTTTAGCTTTCTCCTTCAGTAAAATGATAAAGATTTATCAACATGCAGAGAAATTACTAATAAATTATCTAGTGTATAAGCAAAACATCTGGCTTTATATCTCAACCCTTTTCTTCAAAGTTAACAAATGCCACTACCAAAATATATGTATATATATGACATTATATGTCATTTCAATATATATATCCTTGTTTCATATATGTTTATGTATATATATCTATATGATAATTTGTTATTTATAAAAAATTGTTAATTTATTAATTTCTAACTTCAAGATCATATAATCAAGAGGTGTCTTTATAGGCTACTGTTTTATAAGAATTTTTTTATCTTGAAAGTTGATGATGGGTTTGGAACACCAAAATATTTTCCTAGTTGGATATAATGAAACAATAAAAATATAGGCATGATCAAAACAACACCAAAGTTGTTTGAATATTGATTTTACAATTTTGCAAAAAGTATTAAGAAATCTATTTTCCCTGTCACAGGATAGTTTTAGTTTACCTCCTTTAGAGACCAGTTTCAAATTATTATCTGAAGGTTTCTAAAAATGTGATTTTAATATCAAATGTTTAAAAAATTGGTGCTAGATTTACTTAAGTTTGTAAAATATTAAGATTATGTGCTGGCTGTGTCCTCTTACCCTAACTTCCACAGAATATAATCATTATCTATGGCCAACCCTAATATAAAAAAAAATACAGCAAAAGGGAATTGAAAAAGCAGCAGATAGAGTCTTAAAGCACATTGTGAGATCCCTTCTGACTTGCTGTGAATGTATTAAGTGCTCAATAAACCCTTGCATCCAGGAGATGGGTATATTCAAGATCGTTGCTTGACAGATGCACCCACACCCTTTGGTTCCTCTGAGCCCCAGGATGGTCTAACTCAGAGGGCCTTTTGGCTTCATGAGTGGCCTCTGTGTCCACTCTTGATACTGCCTTGCCTCACAGCTTTTTAAAATCCATTTTTCCTGTTCGCTTGTTTTTATGGCATCAGTGATTAATATTTAAAGCATCCATAGCTTCTAATTCTAATATTCTCCTCTCACATTGGTCACTTATGCTGACCATAATTTCAAAATAAGTTTTAATCTGATGGATTTCTGTGTAGATCCTTTTAATGGACTTTGCTTCTTTACTAAACTGGTAATTCAAGTTTTATATTGTTCTGTTTAGCTCAGCTAGCTTTTAATTAGTGTCTTCTATAAGCTCTCTGATTTTATTACCTCCATTATCCAATTAGTTATATTTTCTGTGATCTAGGAAGCCACCTCACTGATCTGTTTTTTAAATTTGTCTCTTACTATTTAGAATAATTTGGCTTTGTTGATTTTGTTCTCCTCCTCCTCAATGCTATGGTTGATAGAATATGATTTGGTTGAGTTAGGAGTTTTGCAAGTATTGTTGCCTCAACTTCTCATGTTTCTACTGTATTCATTGCTGGTTTTGTTGTTATTTGTCTAGTGATTGAGCAGAGTCATTTATTACAATGTTGTTTGTACTGGACAAGCTGTCCTAGGACACTGGACACACTGGACACATTATCTAAGGACAGTGCTGTTTATAGTCAATCTGCTCTTCACCAAGTCACCCAGGACATGACTAATAGTAGGACTTTTCATTTAGTCAAAGATCTAGTCACCCTCTGTTAATACAGGAAGGGGGGAAATGAATTACTGGCTGGACACCAAGAATAGACTTCTATACTGTTATTGCCACAAGAGTAATCTGGATATTGACATACAGAGAAACTGATTCCTAGCAATAACTAGGGAGCTCTGGAAATATTAAGAAAGTTAAGGATAATGTAGTCCAAGGTGACTGGATATTGAAATACTGTACAAACAAATAATGTACCAGCATTGACCTTAGAAAGTAAGTCTACAATTGTGTTAAAGATCCTAATACAATTGCAACACTGATTTACATTTGTTGACTGTAGATCCATTAATTATAGAAAAGTATTCAATAGCACTAATCTCCAGTTACCTAACTAACTAAAAGATTAATAGAAGTATAGGGGTTATACCATTGAAGATATAGGAGGTTGGGAAAGGAAGAATTCAAAAAGAAAATTAAACAACGAGGGATGAGAAAGAAAATGGTCTACTATGGAGTAGAAATATCTTTATAGAATTAGATGAATGTAACAAAAAATAGTTTTGAAATGCATCTATTGTAATCAATTTTTGCAAAAGCAAAATAGTTGAAAAGGCATCTTAAATGTAGGTTAATTTTTAGTTAATAAGAAAAACCAGAAAATTTATTTCACATTAGAAACTTTTAGTAAATCATAAAAAATACAAGTAATGAAATTTGACTATATTTATATTGAGAAACACTTTACTTTTTTGAAGTCTATTATTGAGAATACGAAGATCAATTCCTCAAGTTTGTACTCCTATTCTAAGACTATATTTTTATTTGAGGACCCAATTCCTAATACTTTTAACTCAAATGTGGGTATTGAGACAAATTTTAATTCTAAAAATATAAGCATAGACAAATATAAATATAAAAATACTGAAATGAATTTGAAGTAAAATTTAGTATATGTTTCAGAATATTTTCCAATACTGAGTAAGGAGACCTTGGGAAACCAAAGAGTATGAGAAGATGAGCAGGGAAGACAAGTTAAATGATATACTGCTTCAGTCTTCTTAACTACAAACAGAAGGGAGAATTAGAGACTAATTTTTTCTCGTAGTTGAGATCCAGTTTACTGTTATTAAAGCAACATAATCTGCAGCACAGGATAATCAAAATATTCATTTTGTTTTCCTTAGTTATTGGCTTATAAATATCCATGTCATGTAAGCTAAGCAAGTAAGATGCTATGTTTTGTTTTTGTGTTCAGAACTGTTATTCTACCTTTGTGTAGGAACTGTTAACCAATTATTAATTCTAATTGTAAACTCTTGGTTCTATAAAGATGATGATTCAAGAAGCCAAAACAATGGTTGACAGAAGAGAAGTTGTGAAAGAGGGGAATGGATTATTTAAATTGTTTTTAAATAAATAATTCGTTCTTATTTGACCCCTAGTTCTCATTGTCCTTGGTAGATTTTAGAAGAGGAAATATCTGCTCTTTATTAGAAAATAAGATTTACTTTGTTCCTCAAGCAGAAACATCTCAGCTGTAATAGGAGCTGGAGTGGTAAGGGGAACAATTTAAGAATCCATCCAATTCCATTTAAGATACGAATTGATTTTTTCAAGGAGTTGAACAGAAAGCAGTAAAAGAAAATACAAAAGAATAAGAACTTTACCCACATGTGTGGAAGTAGTCAATTTTATAGTAGTAAAAAGTTAAAATGAGCACCTTTGGAGAATGGACTAAATCTCTTAGACTATGTGTCCAAGGAGCTGCAGCTTCCATGGCTTGGTGAGGAACAATCAGGATATCAGAGTGTGTTTGATATGAAAAAAAAAAAAAAAAGAGGTTCCATAGTGAGTTTTTGAAAAATGAAAAAATAAAACATCATCTTCTAAGAAGGATTTAGTCAGCACGTGCCCTGAATCTCCCTGTGTTTGAAATGCCTGCAAACCCCAGACCTACTAGAACATAGTTGGGAAGCAGGTGTTTATACATTTAACTGACTTCAATAGAGAAAGAGATGAGGAAATGAGTGGTTCACAGAGACAGAGCTGAGTCAGTGGAGAACCTCTGTCTCTCATCAGGCTTCCTCCCTTAATTGTCCCTGATCTGACTGGGAATTGTCCATGTCAAGATGCAATAGAAGCATTGCAGAAGCCAGAGGGACATTCACGATGGTTTCCAAAAGTTCAGTGGTTCCTTTATTATGGATCTCTTGCATTTGTTATGTTATTCTTTTATTGAAATATTTATTGGTACATTACATACACGCAACATGATTGCACTCCATAATGGGGATTTGTACCAGTATAAGACACAACTTAATTCTCATTTTTCTCCATAGCCCTACCTGCCTCACCATGTCCCTATCTACATAAAATTTGTTTCCTTACTTTTTTGTTATAATCTCAACATTGTCCCCTTTCACCTTATTTTACGTTGAGCATTTTCTATTTCACAATATATAACATACAATGCTAGGACTCATTTACATCTTCATTTTCTCATACCAGAGAAAAGATGTGATATGTACCTATCTGTGCCCTATTTATTTCACTTATGAGGATATCCTCAAGGTATGTCCATTTAAGTAGAAATGATTCAAACTTATCATTTTTTATGGCAGAGTAGTACTCCA
>PVIR01018348.1:0-21206 GCA_004026965.1 Petromus typicus | reverse complement strand
TCAGTCCCCAGTTGATGGACACTTGGGTTGTTTCCAAGATGTAGCAATCACAAATTGGGCTGCTACAATCATGGGTGCACATATGTCACTGTGATATGAGTCTTAATTCTTGCGTGTATATACCTAGCAGGGCAATGGCCGGGTCAAATGGAACCTCCAATCCTAGCTTTTTGAGGAATCTCCAAACTCATGTATGAGTCTACATTCCCACCAACAATGGAGAAGGGTTCCTTCTTCTCCGCAGCCTCGCCAACATTTTCTGTAGGCTGAATCTGAAATGGCAGCCATTCTACGCGGAGTGAGATGAAATCTCAGTGTTGTTTTCATCTGCATCTCTCGAATGACTAATGATGTTGAGCATTTCTTCATATGCTTCTTAGCTACTCTTACTTCTTCCTCTGAAAAATATCTGTTCATTTCTGAATTCTATTCTTAAAAATATCTGCCCATTTTTGAATTGGGTCTTTAAATTGGGGTGGGCTGATTTTTTTGAGCTCTTCATAAATTCTAGGTAGTAGCCCTTTGTCTGAGGAACAGCTGGTAAAGATTTTTTCCCACACTGTTGGTTGCCTTTTTGCTCTGTTGGTGGTTTCCTTTGCTGTGCAGAAGCTTTCTAAAAGAATGAGGTCCCATTTGTTGATTTCTTCAGCCAATTCCTGTGCCATAGAGGTTTTGTTCATGAAGTCTTTCCCTAAGCCAATGTCTTCAAAAGTTTTACCTAACCTATTATGCAACAGATTTAGAGTGTCTGTTTTAATATTTAGGTCTCTTATCCATTTTGATTTTAGCTTGGTACACAGTGAAAGATTTAGATCTAGTTTTAGTCTTTGGCAAGTTAAAACCCAGTTTTTCCAGCACCATTTGTTAAAGAGGCTATCTTTTCTCCATGGAGGATTTTTGGCTCCTTTGTCAAAGATGAGGTGGCTCAGTGTATCTGGAGTAGTTTTTATTTTTTTTTTAATTTTTAACTTTTTTCTTTTGTAATAGTGAGGATCAAACCTAAGTTCCCATATATACTTGGCAACTTTTCTGTCACTGAGTTAAATTCCTAGATTCCAATTTTATATTTTTGAAATATTACATTAGTATATCACTTGTGATATACTATATCACTTATGATACTATACTATGACATTATACTATACTTATGATATACTATATCACTTGTTTATGAAATTATTTTTATTTCTTTAAATGGTGTTCATGGCAAGGATTTCACTCCCTACATCCTATTCTATTTTCTTAAACTTGATTTTATTGGAACACTTGTGGCACATAGAATGATCACATTCAAAACAGGAATTGTGCACCTGTACATAATGTATCTTAATTTTCCCCCATTCATTTCACTTTCCTTCAATCCTTCTTCCCTTCTCTATTTAAAAACTTTGTTTCTGTTGTTTTCCTTCCATTCTTTTATAATTTTTTATCCCTGTTATTGTTTTCCTCTTTCTTCTTTCCCTTCCCTTTTTTCTTTTCCACTTGAACATTTTCTCCTCTACTTTCCAGTATCTAATTTTGATTTTGGTCATTATTTACCCTTTGGATTCCTTATACAAGAGAAAAAGTGTTATATCTAAATATGTGTGTCTGTGGGGAAAAAAGGCAAAGTGGAGGACATCATAATACCCAACTTGAAATTAAACTGCCAAATTACCATGATTAAAAGAAAAAAAAATATATAGTATTAGCAAATAAACAAAAATTCCTCATCGTGTTCTGACCCTGTACTTCCTCATCTGGGTTGATTATTTTTGAGATACTTGGAGGCAAATATCAAAATTTAAGAACAAATAGGAGGGGAAGTGAGACTTGGATAATGTTACTGGGCTACAGAATTTGATAGATCCTTTTCTTTGTTTTGCTATCCTTGAGAGGTACTTTGCTTGGAACTGTGAACTTTCAAACATACCTGTGAAACACTCTGCTGCAACTACTTGAATCATTACCAGTTCGGTTTGGGCAGGTAGAAGAGGTGCTATTTTACATTATCAACACATTGACTAACACAACTTTTCTGATACTGAAGCCTCCTCACTAAATGAACAACTAATTGTTTCAGGGTACTAAAGGAAGCTATTCTTCAATTGTTAAGATTTTATGTGCTATCATCACACAATATTCTTAATAATGTCATAATAAAGATACGTCAAATGTGTTACTGTTTTTTAAGGAGCTCATGAGATAGTGGTAAAAAGTCCCTTAAATTCAGGAGGTTAGATGTAAAGAAGTGTCAAAAATGTTGTGATGAGTAGACAATATGAAGGAAACAAAAAGGGCAAATTATAAAATAAATTTATTCAAAAACACTTGAAAATGTTTAAAAGAGATTTTTAAATGGATTTAAAAACTCTATGATGTTCACAATTAGTGAGATAATGTTTATCCATTTGTAAAATTATAATTCAGACCCGAAATGTCATGCATAGTTCATTCAATAAAAATTATTGAATAGCAATAGCAAGCAAAGTCCCTACATCACTATAAGTACTAAAACATAAAACACATTAAAAATAATCCAGCTACAGTATAATACAGGTATTAAAAAATTGTGGCAGGAATACTAAGTTCTCATTATAAGTATAATTTTTGTCTAGAAGAATGCAAGGTCACAGTGAGCATTGGTAAAATTACAGAAAGAATCATGGTGGAGCAGGTAAATTTAAAATGATCATTAGAAGTTTCTAGACACATATAACATTGAGAAGTGTTTTCCTAACTTATATATACTAAAAAATGTTATTCCCCAAAATATCATTGTATCAGATTCTAGAAGAGGACTTAAGATATAAATAGATTTTAAAAATCTTTTTGGTTTTTTTTTTCTTCCTGAAAAAACATTACTCCGTTTTTAAATCAATGAAACAGGGTGGTTGTGATTTTATTTTTCCAAATGTGCATATGCTAGAATATGTAAAAATTTGATACTGCAACAGTTTTAAGTTTTGTTCTATGTATCTTTGAGAAGAAGCATTATTCAGAAGAACTAGTGCCAACCTACTGTAATTAATATTAATATTATACATTTTTATTTTGATCCAAATTTAGATATTGGCCAAAGAATACATGTCACAGAAATTAAGTTATACATTCATACAGATTCTCTATCTCTGATAACTTTTTCAAGAAGTAGTAGTCTCAAAGCTCTTTACCTTTGTAAAGATAAGTCTTGTCATTGGTTCATTTGGAAAGGAAACTCTCTTCCAGAGCAGTATAATTATATTTCTGAGTTGAAAGTGCATGCCAGTGATGGTAAACATTTTAGAGACTGAGCACCTGAACTGAAACCCCAAACCTACTGATTTATGGCAAGATGCCAACAATAAAATTACATCTGAATACGGAGATTTCAGTTCAGGAAAAAAAAAAAAAAAGAAAACCTCATACATTAGCATCTTTGGTCATGAAAGTCAAACAACATGTATGCATTGTTGCATCACTACTGTTGTACATTGTTATGCTGACTGACCTTTCCTTGCTGTACCAAAATATCCAAGAAAACTTTTTAAAATATGTATTATGGTCTACTTACATTTTTGTAAACATATCAATACTCATTCGATTTAATTGTTTTGGGGCCAGTTCAGAGCAGGAAATACATCATGACAGGAGTGTATGACATAGCAGGAAGGTGGGACAGAATCAGGAAGCATGAAGAGACAGGAATATATGAGTGTCCCATAATCCCTTTCAAGGAAAAACACCCAGTGACCTAAAACTTCTATCTGGGCTCCACCTATTCAAAGGTCCAGTATCTCTCAAAAGAAGCAACCCACAGAGCACATCTTTAGCAAATGGGCTCTGGGGAGCCTTTCGGAATGAAGTCAGAACAGGAGCAAAGGACAATGGGAAACTATAGGTAGTCAGGGTAGGCATACTAGGTATTATGACAAGCACAGTATGAGGAAAACAATGTATCTGTGAACTTCTTTGTACCCTCAGTGATGAGTGTCATATAGGATCCAAAATCTGAGTCCAAATTTAAATATTACACTTGGCAACAGCTCCAGTTTTTGTATTTTTTCTGATTTCTTCATTGATATTCAAGTTTCCATTTGAAGTGCTAGCCAAACAAGGAAATGATGCTTCACATAGCAGTAAGGCAAATTTTAGGGACCTAAGGTCATTTATTGGCTTATTTTGTTTGTGAAAAATAAACAGTTATTTCTTTTGGCAGATTATCTGACCCAGTAGAAAATGAAAACTGTGCGCCTGATACTCAAATAAGTTTTCCAAGAATCAATCACCAAAGTTGGTTGAAAACATGCTCATCAGTATTCAGCAGTTCCACTTTCAGATGAAAGCTGTCAAGAAACCTCCTTCAGTGTAGAAGTAATAGAAGGAAAGTTATCAGACACCAATGGCTTCTATCCTTTACACATTCTCCACTCTCATTGACTTCAATAAGCTTCAACCTCTCAGCAGGAGGAATTTTGCTGGAGGATAGAAATGTGAATTTCATTAACAGTATTATGAGAGGATCAAGGTTTATATAATGAGTTTAATATTTGCAATACAGGAGGAATTACTGATCACAGGAGAATCTTAAAAGATGCCATTGGAAAGCGTGATGAGGCTGCAGAAGAAAAAGGACCCTTAGATATTACTGGTGAGAATGTGTACAGCCACTACTGGAATCAGTGCAGAGGTTTCTCAGGGCACTGCAAACACAACTAACATTTGATCCATCTAAACCAGTATTCAGTATATGCTTAAAATAATTGCTCAGCATACTGATGTTCATTGCCAAAAAATTTACAAGAGTTAAATTATGAAAGTAGCCTATTTGCCCATCAACAGATGACTAGGTAAAGAAAATGTGGTGCATTTACCTAGTAGAGTGTTATTTGGCCAAAAAGAATTAAAACTTGTCACTTGTATACAAGAAAATAGATAGAACTGGAGAGCACCATGCTGAGAAAATAAACTCAGAAAGGCAAATATTGAATGGGGTTTCTCAGATGTGAAATCTAAAAAAATATGGATGAAGGAGAAAAAGAAAGAAGATGATAGATTGTTAGAGAAGAGGAGGGAGATTCCAGAGGGGGGGGGAAGTACAAGGGATGTGTGAGGGGTGAAAATAAGGAAGTATTTGTGTACATGCATGAATATATGAAAATAAGGCTTGTTAGTTTAGAAATTCACTCTGCACAATTTTTTAGAAAAGCTACTAATGGTTTAGAGTGCAATGTTTTATGAAGATGCAAAGTTTTAAATTAAATGAAAATAGATAGATAGATAGATAGATAGATATACGGAGAGACAAAGAAGTCAGCAGATAGATGAAGCACATCTTTGTAATGTTATCTAAATGGCTTCCGGTGTAGTTTCCCACCCCACAAAAGCAAACACACAATATGAATTTTTCTTAAATATATTTCTTCTAAGAGAATTTTACAGAATATTGAAAAGGGAAGAGGAAATAAGACTTTGGGACTCCTTTTCAAGTTGTTGCTATATTTAATTCATAGATCTAAAATGGATGAATATACAATTTAAAAGCAAAAAGTGAGTAGGAACACTTAAGTGTACCTACAACTAGAATGCAGTTTATCTGTTACAACTGGCATTTTTAATAGATCAAGATTTTCTGATTAAGAAAGAATGAAATGGAAGATATAAATGCTAGTCTAACTTAACTCTAAGCTAAATTTTGTCTTCCCATTATAAACATGTGAGAATGTTGTTTTGTATTTCCATAGCCAGTTTTTCAACATAATATTCAAACATATTTCATGGCCAATTTCTGAGCCTTATTTAGAAGTTACAAAATATGGAGATTTCAGGCCAGGGATTTAGCTCAGTAGTTCTGGCACCTGTCTTGCAAGCGCAAAGGTCGGGTTTGATCCCTGATAATCACATACAACAATACCAGACATGGTAAGTCACACCCACCAGCAATCAGAACTACATACCACAGTGCCAGGTGTGGTGGCTAACACCTCTAATCTCAGCACTTGGGAGACAGAAGCAGGAGGATTGCTGTTAGTTCGAGGCTGAGCTCAGGACCAGACTGAACTACAAAAGTGAAACCCTGTCACAAAAATAAAAAAAGAAAGAAAGAAAGAAAGAAAGAAAGAAAGAAAGAAAGAAAGAAAGAAAGAAAGAAAGAAAGAAGAAGATTTCATCTTCAGGTCAAAATGTTTATCAAGATACCTTCATGAGCCGGGTATTTAGCTCAGTGGTTCCAGCGCCTGTCTTGCAACTGCAAGGACTCGAGTTTTATCCCTGGTGACCACATACCTATACTGGGTGTGGAGACTCACGCCCAGCAGCAACCAGTACCACATACCACAGTGCCGGGTATGGTGGCTCACGCCTGTAATCACAGCACTCGGGAGGCAGAGGCAGGAGGATTGCTGTGATGTGAGTTTGAGGCTGAGCCACAAAGCGAGACCCTGTCTCAAAACACCCTCCCCCCCAAAAAAAAAATGATACCTCCATCATTATTTCTGATCATTTTTGATCTAATCTTCATTTCAGAGCCTAGAATTTGTTTTAAACTGGAATATGAATTTGAACTCATGGCTTTTAAACTAGGTCTCTATAACATTCTTCCTCATAATGGTCAACTGTGTTTTTTTGTGATCAGTTAGTTTCTGCTTCCGTAAAGCTGACCTTGTACAGTAGCTCCAGTCAAACTTTTAGAGGCCTAGTGCCAAACTGCAGTCCTAATCCCACTTATTCTTTGCCAAATGTCGGCCCCATAATTAAATCTATATATTAACATTTTAGTTTACAAAAGCAAAAACAAAAACACCTCATAGACTGTCATCTTTGGTCTTAAAATAAAAACATAATACTTCAGAGGTTCACTTTCACTGTCCTAGAAATGATCATAATAAATAAAACAGAGGAACTGGATAACCCAGTAGGAAGACCAGATGTAATTTCATTTCTTTTCTTCTTTAAACTCCTCCTAGTTCTTTTCTGCCCTTTATATACCTAACATACACATCATAATTCTGATTCTACAGTAGATGTGTCTTAGTAGTGAAGATTTTATTCATACTTTATTTTTTCCAGGATGCTATATTAAAATCTGTTGCCCCTCTTTGTCTCTGCCTTTGTTTTTCTCTATCTCGACCACTATCTCTCATGTTCTCTCTTTATCACAAACATGCATACACAAATTACAAATGTTTTCCTATTATATCATTGCAGATGCCATTTTATTTTTGTAGAACAAGTCAGGTTACTATCAAGTAATTTTGATAATTTGTCATTTCAACTTTTAAAATAATGATAAACAATGAGAACTGGTGAAAAATCTCTTTTGCTTACCATTTTATACCTAAAAATTGTAAAGCTTATGGGTCACAGTTGGCTTTAGAAATGTCTGCTAAATGAATATATGACCTGTTTACTTGGCCATGAAAACTGTTTCATTTCTTCTCACCACTGATACCCAGGGTAGAAGAGGGAAAAGCTCCTTCACAGAAGGGTGCAGGCAGGTGTATTGTAAGCTGAGGATAACACCACTGTTTAGTATTCTGTAGTACATAAAATAGTGCTAGCCAGGGGTGCTGAATGGGAAGAGCTTTGGCTATGATAGGAAGGGGATACTCCCATCCTGCAGATGGAGCAGGCAAACAACAGCCCTCTAGCCTTGTTCCTAGTATATCTCTTTTCACTCATGTCTCTGTATTGTTCCATACCAATCCCGTACACACACAGAGAGTATAACCACTCTACTAAGGGGAAAATCTTGTGTAGAAGGCCCGGGCTTATGTTGGATTTTTTGTTGTTGTTGTTTATAAAAGTAGATGTGGAGACCAGATTGGATGAATGAGGCCTAACTGGCCTGCTTGGTGAGCACTGATGAGAGGGAAGGTGTGCACATGTGCTAACATGCCACAGAGAAAAGTAAAAACACCTGAGGTGAAGTTGTTTACCTGGAGAGGTACATGGAGGATGAGAGTCAGATGAATCCTGTGGACACTAATTGCTCTTGCCTGTGTCTGAGTGAAAAAGCCAAGATATACCAGTCATTTGAGACTTTATGTTGAAGGGAGATAGATTTTAACTTTTTTTTGTACCTCTATGTTTTTTAGCATCAGCCCTTGGTCAGGCTTTAACCCAGCTCATAAGCTACTTCCTATAGGTACAGTTTGCTTGTGTGGTTAAAGGGGCCTAACTAATAGGTACTACAGTGTGTCAATTGCTAAGTTTTGCTGGATATTTTTCTTAATATTAATTATATTACTTTAATCAAGATATCAAATCTGTTGTAACCAGTAGTTCTCCCTTATATGGCAACACTGTCATTGTTTGGGGTCACAACCATCACCATGATCTAGTACCAAATAACTAGGTGCTGACTAAACAGAAGCCTCACATTTTTAACAAATTGGGAAGGTAGAATCTTCGGTTAGGAACAAAAACCAAGCATCACATATACCAACAAGTCACGTCTCAGGAATAGATATTTCCTAGAGAAACCTCTATATAAGTAATAAAGCTATATACTGTAGGTAACTGACAAACAACTCAGAAACAAAATAAAATGAATAACTAGAAAATTACAAGGCAGAAAAACATACAGAACAAAGACATCCAGTCCACCAATGATAAGTCTAGGGGACAATGAGACAGAGGGAAATGGAAGCCACTTGCTGGATCTTCCTGAAATGAAAACTGTACTGATGAAAACATGAATAAATGAGACTATGGATAAAGTAACCTTCCAGCTTAAAAATTTAAATAAATGGCAATTAAATTGAAGGGCATGCTCACTGAGATTGGAGTAGGCACATAAAAAAAATAAAAGCTTAGGGAAATGATGGAAACGTCAATGCTAAACATCACAAAGAAATAGAATCTGTGCAACAGATTCAAACAGTTATTCAGGAGATTAAAAACTCCACAGAAAGTATTCAGGATTTTTTGAACCAAAATGAGAGTGGAATTTCATATCCAGAGGACAGGACTATGGTTACTAATCTGAAAAACAAAGACTTGTTAAAAAAAAAAAAAACAGATCACAATAAATCAACACTTGAAAGATGATGAAAAAAGAAAATATGATTGATTGGAGTCAGTGAGAATTCCAGCCATAGCACAAATGCTATGCAAAAAGCAATTCCTAGAAATAGTAGTAGAAACACTTCCAACCTTGAAAAAGTAATATGACATATAAATAAATAAGACATATAGAACTTCAAATAACTAGAATAAATCTACATAAAGGCACCTAATGAAGATCCCAGAAATTCAGCAGGAAAACAGAGTGTGAAGACCTGTTAGGAAAAACAAATCACATATAAAGGGAAGCCTATCAGAAAATCACAGCAGACTTCTCATCACAAACCTTTAAGGCAATGAAGGTCTAGAGTGAAGTATTTCAGTCTCTAAAAGAAAACAACCTCCAGTACAGATTGATGGACCTTGGAAAATTATCTTTCAAAGTCAACAGAAAAATAAAATAATTCCACAAAAAAGAAAAACTGAAGGAATTTGCACCCAACAAACCAGCTCTACCAACTATTCTGTAGGGAATTATAAAAAGAGATAATGAAAATCACAATTCCAGGAGCTAAAGAGGAGGAAGCCACCAGGCAGGGCAAGAAATTAAACAGGAAAGGAAGGAAAGCAATATGACAAGGATAATTCAATGCACATCAACTATAACAATCAATGTAAATGACTTCTACTCACCAATCAAACCAGAGATTGTCAGAATGGGTTAAGAATTAAGGTCCAGCAATATGCTGCATATAAAAGTACACTTGTGCAGGCATGGTGGCTCATGCCTGTGATTCCAACACTCAGAAGGTACATGAATTGTACCTATACCATTTTACCATTTTATACCTAAAAATTGTAAAAATAGACCACATATTAGCTCATAGACATGTTTAAATAAATGCAAAATAATTGAAATAATTCTATGCATATTATATGACCATAATGCAATAAAACTGTAAATCAATGACAAAAGCAACTATGAAAACCTAATAAATACATGGAATTAAATTATACCCTCTTGAACAACCAATGGCTCACAGATGAAATTAAAGAAGAAATTGGATAGCTTCTACAGTTAAGTGATAATACCAATACAACATGCTATAATTTATAGGATGCAATGAAAACAGTACCAAAAGGGAAATTTTTAACTGAATTCTTACATCAGGAAAACAGACAGAGAATTTTTAAAGTAACCTACTGTTCAACCTTGATATTCAAGGGAAAAAAGAATAATTCAAGATTATAGAGCATATTTGGAGAAAATTATAAGGGTCAAAGGATAAATTAACACGATTGAGGTGAAGAAAGCAATGCAAAGAACCAATTAATTGAAGAATTGATCTTTTAAAATAATAAATAAAATCTGTAAATACTTACCCAACCCTATAAAAAAAGGAGAGACTCAAATGCAGACAATAAATAGGGAAAAAGATTAAATTGCATCAGGTCCTGTCAAAATTTAAAAAATCAATACCTACCTTTAAAAATTATAGTCCAGTTAAATGTGAAACATAGAAGAAATGAACACACTCTTAAATACATAGGAATTACCAAAGCTCAAACAAGAAGATATTAAAATTCTAAATAACCCAATGCCAACCAATGAAATTGAAAACATAATTTAAAACTTATCAACAAAGAAAAGTCTGGATTCTGACAATTCCACTGCTGAATTCTACAGAAAGTTAGAGAGGATCTACTCCCACTTTGCCTCAGAGAACTCTTTAATGAAGCACAGAGAGAAACAATACTCTCAAATCATTCCTGGAACAAGTATTATTACAGACAAATTTCTATAGTGAACATTGAGGCAAAAATTCTCAGTAAGATACAAACAAACAGACTGCAGCCAGCCTTGAAGATTATGCACCATGGTCAAGTAGGATTCATCATATGGATGTATGGATGGCTCAACTATGCAACACAATAGATGTTATACCAATCTTGACAAAGCCAAAGGAAAAAATAATTAATCCTTATCCCAATTTAATAAAAGCAATCGATGCAAACCAACATCATAGTAAATAGACAAAATCTGGAAGTTTTCACTCTGAAATCTGGAATAAAACAAGGATGCCCACTGTCACCACTTTTATTCAGTATAGATCTGAGAGCATAAACCAGACAACTAGAAAAGAGAATAAAATAAAAGGAATAAGGAGAGGAAAGAAAGAAGTTAAACTATATTTGTAGATGATATGTACATAAAAATTCCACAAACACCAAAATACTTGTAGTTTTATTAACCAAATTCAATAGCACAGCAGGATTTAAAGTAAGCACTGAAAAATCAATATACTTCCTTTACAGGAACAACAAACTCACTGAAAAAGAAGTTGGGAAAACAACACCTTTTAAAATAACATCAAAAAAATGAAATACCTGGAAATCACTCTAACGAAGGATGTAGGGCTCTATTTTGAAAACTACAGTAGTGTGAAAAAGGAGATTGAAGAGGATATTAGAAAATGGAAATATATCCTAGCTCTCAGGTTGGAATAACCAATATAGTGAAAATAGCCATACTTCTAAATTTATTTAACAGATTTAATGCAATTTTTATCAAAATATAAACATCATATTTACAGAATTGGAGAAAATTCTAAAATTCATTTAGAACAGAAGAGACCTAGAATAGCAAAGGCAATTCTAGATAAGAAAGGCAAGGCTAGGGGATCATAAACATTACTTGAAATTATATTACAGAGTTGCTATTATAAAAACAGCATGGTACTCGGAGAAAAAGAAGTCAGATCTGAAGATCATTTAACAGACTAGAAGATACAGAAATAACCCTCAAAACGTTCAACCATCTTCCCTTTTGACAAAGGGCCAAACATGTCCACTAGAAGAAGGATGACCTCTTCAATATGGTACTGGAAAAGTAGCTTTTTACAGAAAATATTAAGACTAGACCATATCTCTTACAATTTATTAGACTAAATTTAAAATGGATCAATGATTGAAATGTTAAAACAGGAACACTGAACCTACTTGAATAGAAAGTGGAAGAATTCCTGAAGAAATAAAAAGAAGATGAAGACTTTATGAACAAAACAAAGAGCACAAAGGAAATAATGCAAAGAATAAATAAATGGGATCTTACCTTATTACAAAGCTTTTGCTTTGTAAAAGACATCACCCATAGTTAAGATACAATCTAGAGTGAGGAAAAGATATAAAACATAATAAAGAATTGCCAATAAGACCCAATTTCCAAATTATAGATCTACTCTAAAAGTAGGGATGTGTAATGAATAGGCTCTTTTCATATGAAGACATACAAATGAGAATTAAATATATGAAATAATATTCAGCATCTTTGATAATCTGAGGGATGCCAATTAAAACAGTTCTGAGATACTCTATCACTCTATAAAGAATGGCTAATATCAACCAACAACAAATGCTGGTGGGAATGTGAAGAAGTTAAAAGGAACCCTTCTTCACTGTTGGTAGGAGTGCACACTTGTGAAATGGCTGGGGAAATCGGTTTGGAGAAACTTCAAAAAGTAGGATTAAAGGTTCCACTCGATGCATCCTCTTCTTGCTATAGTCATAAAGGATTAGAAGCATCATACCAAAGTAATATATGTACCTCTGTGTTTGTAGCAACATAGTCTGCAAAAGCAAAATCATGGAAACAACTGAAATGCCTATTGACCAATGAATGGATAAAGAAGATTAGGTTTTTCCTATAAAGTCTTACTCAGATTTATTATACTAATGAATTATAACTTTCTGATATTTATTGGTAAATGGGTGAACCTTGAACCCATACTCATAATGGAAATAAACAGCACACATATGTGTAAATATTGCATCGTACTTTTGAAGTAAGAAATTAAAAATATAAATAGGGGCCAAAATGTGTAAAAGACAATGAGAAATAAGAAAAGAAGGCATTCAATAAGGAGAGGGAGCAGGAACAGAGGAGGAGAAAAGAAGTAAGGAAAAAAAGAGAAAAGGAAAAAATTAAAATAGGGCTTTTGTAAATAAAGAAGGATAAGAAAGATTGAAGGACCATAGAGGAATGGGAAAATAAGAATCAAAATACATTATATAAAGATACAAATTCCCTATGATGAATGTGATCACTATGTAAATCTAAATTGTACCAATAAAATTAAAAGCAAAAGTATGTATAATTTACAAATGAGTAAAGTGAGATGAGAATGAAGTGAACACTGGATTTGACAGTTATGAATTTATTGCTTTATAATGTTAAATAACTATTTCAGAGAAATGGGAGACAAATTTGAAACTGTAGCACCCATATATGCAGCTTTTATTATATATTTATATGCTGACAGCACCCAAATATCTTCACTGAGTTGTGTATTTCTCTAGAGCTTGAGAACCATATATCCAGCAATTAAGTTGAAATTTCTATTACGATGGTATGAAAATATTTCAAGTTTAATCTTATTATGTTAAAATTGTCAAGCATTTTACAACTACACTGCCCCATGTATCTGCTTACTCATGTGTCAACTACGAATAAATACATAATACAATTCCAAAGAAGACAATTTTAAATTGGCTCTAATCTTTGATAGGTTGAAACCCAGTTTTTCCAGTAACATTTGTTAAAGAGGCTGTCTTTCCTCCATTGCAGGTGTTTGGCTTCTTTGTTAAAGATGAGGTAGCTGAGTATATCTAGAATTGTTTCTGAATCTTCTAATCTATTCCACTGATCCTCAGGTCTGTTTCTTTGACAGTGCCACGCAGTTTTTGTCACAGCGGCTTTGTAGTATATTTTCAAGCTGGGGATGTCCCCTGCCATGTCCTTGTTGCCTAGAATTGTTTTTGCTATTCTATGTCTTTTGAGATTTCAGATAAATTTTTGGATTATTTTTCTAGCTCTGTGAAACCAAAGTGAACTAAAGACATAGGCTCCTCGGGGACACTTTAGATCTAAACTGGAACATATTCTGATGCTGATATCTTCAACTTTTTTTCAGTCAGCCTGGCTAATAAGATGCTCAGGTTTTGCACCAGATAAATGATTTTCCCATATTCTGTAAACTTTTCTTATCATCTTTCAGCAAAGGAATATTCAGGTCTCATTGTGGATATTTGAGAAGTAACAATGACTATGAGAAACATATTTTTACTGAGGTAGGAGTGTTAGAATAACTGTATCTGTGATGGATAAAATAATGAAGATTTATTTCCGGTCGATGTATAGTTGATATGTCTTCAGTGCTGACATGATTTGAACCTAAGAATAAGCTAAGCAATAATGCTCAAATCTCAGTAAGCATCAGCATCAGCTCTGGATTAGCAACTCTTAGTCAATTTGTCTGAGATGGATCCTAAGAATTTGTATTTTCATAATACTTCTTATTCTATCATCTCTATGAATGGTGAACACTTTTACAAGAACTATCAGGTTCTTATCGGGATACAGTAAGTATAGATGATTCTCAATTTATCATGGTTCAAATTGAGTTTTTTTAAAAAATTCATGACAGTTTTAGATTATGGATATTCAGTAGAAGTTGTATTTCAATATTTAAATTTTAAACTTGTTCTGAATTAACAATATGTCATGAAATTCTCTCATTGTTCTTGGAAACGCTCAGGCTAAATAGCTCATAACTAAAGCTATGTCATTCAGGTCTCGAGTATTAAATTTATCATTGACTTCTTAGTTTGCAGTGCATTTTGGAATGATCTCGGTTTAACCCCATCATGAGACAAAGAGCATCTCATCAGTGTTTTGACAAACATTAAATAGTAGATATTAACTTGTATTCATATTGCCATCTTTTGGGGGAGAGAAGAAAGAATATGTCATACCTATTTTTTTGAAAGAGTTCGTTATTGTAAGGCCAGAAATCACTCAGTAATAACCTTAAACTGAAACTCTAAGGTTAGAATGTGTTTTCATGGCTAAAAAAATATAGCACCTCTGTGACATTTCAGATTATTGTCTTGAAATGTCTGGCAATTTTGAATCATGCAGACATTTAACTGTTGGAGAAAATTGAACGTTTTAATAGAAGCTCATTTTAGAAGTGCCTGAGAAAATATCAGAAAATAAAATATGTCTTAAATGTATTTGTCTCTGAGTCTGCCAGCTTCTTGACACAGATGTAACTTACATAAGTGCCTTTCTTCCCCAGCCATTGTGCTCCAGTTTAAGCACAGTAGCATTAGTCACTAAGTACCTTTTACTGTTCTGTAGCAACAAAAAAGCTAAAGAACATTTTCTAGATGTCAAAACAGCGTTCTCATCATCCAGGGAGGTACAGCAATTAGATAATTACACATGTTCCCTCAGAAAATGAAGTACTTGGATATAACACATCTTATAGTGTAGAATATATGGCTGCAAGATGCAAAAGACAGTATCTTGGAGAACAAATTTGTGCACTTGCTGGATATAGAAGTGTGTGGAACAAGAAAAGAAAATGGACAACATATCTCTTCTGATTGTGCATTTATACTTCTTTGATGGGAGAATTTTTGTTGTATGATTTTGTTTTCAGCCCTGTGGTAAACCCTAAATCAGCATCACATTTAGGATTCTATATGTAATAGGCCACAAAAAATTTGGCCTTTGATCTCTCTAGGATTTAAACCTAGGAAACACTGTTTTCCAATAGAGATTCTGATTCTTCATCAGTGTGGATCTGGAGAAATTTCTCTAATTTTCCAATACTTTATTTATTTATTTTTTTGCCTGACAAATAGAGTAAAATACTTACAATTCTATAATGAAGTTTGCCATCTAATAGACTTAAATTGTATTTGATTACTCCTGATTGTTCCAAAGTTTTTGACAAATTATCCAGTAGAATAAAGCTTTGGAAAATTTGTGAAAAATGTGATCTAGCTGAGAAATAAGTGTAAGTTGTTATATAATAATGTGTTTTATCTTTGTTTAGGATTCCAGAAATGGAGCTTCTAAAATCCTTGGGTTTCTCTCTGTAATAGCAAAGTAGTAACTTGTTGTGGGGTCCTAGGCATCTTCCCGGTTGAGGTTGGTCATTGTAAAGACCAACTGAAACTTTATAAGGTTGGAACTCTGAGCTTTACTCATACTCAGGAAGTGCAGGGGAATGAGGATTGCACTAAACCAGGTAGCCAAGTAGTTAATCAATCAATAATGCAGTGAAACTCCCTAAAATTGAATAGCAAAATTTACTGGAGCCTCGGAGTAGGTGAACTTACTCCAAGGGAGGATAGTAAGCCTTGATCCCAGGGGGAGAGGAAAGAGAACCTCTACATTTCCTTCTATACCTCACTTTCTCTCTTCATTTGAATAGTCTTGATTTTGTGCGTCAATGATGAAACTTTATGGGTAGGTTTTCTGAGTTCTTACAGTCATTTTAATAAATCAACAAACTTAAGGATATGATAACAAACCTAGGCACGTAGCCACATGAACAGTACTGTGGATGGCTAGGGACTTCTGAAGCACAGCTCGTGCCTTAAGTTACTTTCTTTTTCCAGGTTGATAAATCAGTTGCAAATACCTGTTTATTTGTTTTTTTAAGCATGGGCGTTGCTTGAGATTGTATATACTTTATTTTCCTGTCCAACTTCTTCTTATAATAGATGCTTTTCTGAGACTCCCTGTAAATAAGTCAATAATAATGCATTTTGATAGAGCAAATATTAGGTACTCATATTTATTTTTTAGAAATATCAATTCCTAAAAACTTTAGTAGATATAAACTAATATTGTACAATGGGTTCTCTTGGTTTTTCAAGCAGATAATTTGCTACAAACAATCCAAAATGCATCAAATTCTTCATAGAAAGTGTCATTGTTGCCTCAAATGTATGGTGTGAGATAATTAACAGTTGCAGATGAAATTGGGGAAAATTAACTGATAGTGTACATTTGAAATGGTTGATGATTGGATTTTAACTGTTATGAAATCAAATGGAATAATTTATCAAGAGGTATGTATTTATGTCTTACATTAAGAACAGTGATAAGGCACAACGTAGAGCTGAAAAGATACTGAGAGGAAGGAGTACCTCATGCTTTAGAGAAGCAGAAAAAAAGGTGAATGGAAAATGCGTTTGTAGAAATCCTACGTGTTATTTTAAAAACCATACTTTATATAACATGAGTGTTCTATTGATGCAGTAGAAAAATATAAAACAGGCTAAATAATGTTTATACTGTAAAGTTTAAAACTTATTTTCTCATTTCTTAGGTTAAACCAAACCTTTCCCTTAAGTCATATTATTCTTTTTTTTTTTTTTTTTTTAGGTTTTTTGAGACAGGGTCTCACTTTGTGGTTCAGGCTGGCCCTGAGCTCAGCCTCAAACTCACATCACAGCAATCCTCCTGCCTCTGCGTCCCAAGTGCTGGGATTACAGGCGTGAACCACCACGCCCGGCACTGTGGTGTGTGGTACTGGTTGCTGCTGGGCGTGAGTCTCCACACCCAGTATTGTATGTGGATACTGGGGAATCGAACCCGGGCCCTTGAGCTTGCAAGACAGGTGCCGGAACCGCTGAGCTAACTCCCCAGCCCAGTCATATAATTCTTAAAACATCTGAAATAAGAGAAAATCACTCAAGGCTAGAATTAAATAGAGGACTGGGCTAAAAATTGTGTAACCGTAATTAATTCAAAGTAAGACATGTCTCAATGTGTCACCTTAGGGTATTTATGATACAAAGAATATTTTAAGCCATATCTTCTCAAACAGAAGATATGTATAACTTGACCGAATGATCTAAGACACACTGCTCCAGTGAAATATGTTTCTGGCTAGGAAAATTCTTGCCTAGCATGGGCAAGACTCTGGATTTAATCTATACCACTGGAAAATAAGTGAATAAATAAAAAGGTTCTAAAGGAAATTCCTCCTAGAGGAACCTCCTAAGAGGTTTTTGATTTCTATCCCAATGTATTATGAGACCATTGATATTATCATTTAATATGTATATTCTGGATTAATATTAATGTTTACTTGAAGATAATTCATAGTAGTCTCATTCTACATAAAAATGTTTAGGACCAAGATCAATTTCAAGATTGTGCAACCCATGCAAAAGGCTAAATGAGTCCTGTCACTGTTCTCCAATTGGCATAATTCCAGAATTCAGTTTTTTAAATTCTTAATAATTTTCTTAAGAATTTAGATTTTTTTGCAAGTAAAGTTTGATGGCACAGTGGAGCCATATGTGTGCTGAGTAGCTACATGCAATGAATAAAGCACCCTATCTTGCTGTTGTATTTGTAGATGGTGTTCACAGAATCCATGGTGCACAGAATCCTGATGCAGTGACTATATGTGGGAGGTTAGCAATGCTCAACTGTGTTCATAATCATGATTTTCCTAATCAGTTCAGGCTGTTTAAACAACTGACATTCATTCACCTGTCCTGGTTTCCTCAGCTGGAGCATGAGTGGTTCAGGGAACAAGAATGACTAAGATCTGGGCATTTAGGGGCCGGGGAGTTAGCTCAGTGGTTCCAGTGCCTGTCCTGCAAGAGCAAAGGCCTGGGTTCAATTCCCTGATAACCACATACAATACTGGATGTGGAGACTCATGCCCAGCAGCAATCAGCACCACATACCACAGTGCCAGGCATGGTGGCTCACGCCTGTAATCCCAGCACTCGGGAGGCAGAGGCAGGAGGATTGCTGTGATGTGAGTTTGAGGCTGAGCTCAGGGCCAGTTCTGGGCATTTAAAGCACATGAATGATCAGGATCTGGTGAATACTTATTGGCTTTTCAGTGGATGCTCGTGATGTCTTCACATGTGAGGCAAAGAGAAAGGCTTGGTGTATTTTCTTTTTGCTATATGAGCACTAATCCAATCATGAAGTATCATTTTTCTGACCAATTCTAAACCTAAATTATTCTCCAAAGGACTCATTTCCAGATACCATTACCATAAAAATTAGAGCTTGAATTCATAAATTAGGTGATGGTGGTAATCCATATTACTATGTTCTAGATTCACTAAAAGGGAATGAGAATTAATGTGGAAGCAGAGTTCTCTGCTGAATATTACAGGTGAAGACAAAGTAACAAAAATGTAACATCAAGGTTTAGTTGAATCAAGCCTGTCCGAAAGTGAGTTCAGTCTTTCTATTCCTGTTTCTCTCTGCAAACAGCCAAGTTGAGGCAAATTAGCTGTACAATGTCCACCTTGAGCTTTGTGTGAAGATGTAATTGGTGGGGAGTTAAGATGGTTTTGTTTACCCCATGTTGCATGGCTAGGAGGGCATAACAGGTAGGTGAGATCAAGGACCTCTCATCTGTCAAGATCATGGGTACATTTCTTGACTTTTATTCTTGGTTCATTTTGGGCTCTTCCTTCCTTAAAGAATCATTGAAGTAAGTTGTTAAGGACAAAATTTAGGTAATAAGAGAGCTAAAGATAATAATTTTGAGTTCTTGCTTTCAGCATTCAGAAAACTGACAATGTGCTTTATAATTTGAATCCAATCTGTGTCTCAGAGGGAACAGAAGTTCAGGGGTTCAGAGGTGAGCTTTTGGAAGATGAGTAAATCATGTGATTGATGTGTGGGTGAATTTGGAGCTCAGTGTACTGTAAGAAGTGAGGACTGGCAGGAGAAAGTCTGTCATTGGGGCTGAGCCCTGCAGGAGGAATCCTTTCTCTGGCTCCTTCCTACTTACTACCTGCTGTGGTTGAGCAGCTTCTTTTTGCCTTGTCCTCTTGCCATTATCTCTCTTTCTTGGAACTAACTGATAAAAAACTGAAACCTCTGAAATATTAGCCAAAATCATCTCTTTTTTTCTCCTTTATGTTGTGCATGTTAGATTTTTTTTTTTTGTCCCAGAAACTGAAAAGCTAATATAGTGCTTAAGAAAGGGGCAGAGAAACCCAAAACCTTAGCATATCTAGTGACCAAGACAAACATATCCATCATATATACCAGAAACGTACTTTTATAATATTTGTATAAAATATTATATTTTATAATAAAAGCCAAGGTTTGTAACTGATCATAAATGTGGCTTTGGAAATAGAGAAGTAGAGGTCACTATGTGACCATCATTTCTTCCAATGAGAAGAAACTTTAGATGATAAAAATCCTCCAATTTTCTTGACAGTTTTACTGAAATTTCTAAGAGTTTGTATTTTGGGACTTAGCAAAAGCAGGAAGGCATCTTTATTCCAGATAAGAATGCTCAATATGTGGCAGTAGTTAACATCTGGAAATAGTCATCAGTGGCAAGAGCAACTCCGCTTGTGAATGGAGAGGATTAAGAATAGAGGGAGGTTAGTCTTTGCAGAGGAAACCTGTTCACTTTCTTCTTGATTTTGAGATAATGTAGTGCACAAAGGTTACACAAAGATAGCCTTCACATTAGTGCTTGAATTTTCAAATCTTTCATGCTATCACACTTTTATTTCCAGAGATCATAATCATTAATATGTCTCTTTCCCTTCGAAATTTTAAGTTCTTTAATAAATTTAACCTTGTCAGAGATGAGTCTTAAGGTTTCAGTGGTCATAATTTGAAGTAAAATGCTATTGGACTGAAGAATACAAGATCAGATTGGATGTCTTTTTCTTTTAACAGTAGAGACTTCTCTGAAATGCTAGAAAGAGAGAGCTATCATCATTATAATATATGAAGGAATAGGACTTTCTACTATAAGTGACAAGCTCCACTGGGTAAAAATATAATGTATTTTTTTAGGTCAATGAGTACTTAGAGTATTTTGTACAGCTTGTAGTTGTTAGAAAAATTGCAAGAACAGTGAATGTTCAGTGGAAATGATTTTTAAAGAACAAATAAAAGTACAAACTAAATTGAACAATTGCTTCTCCTGAACATACAGTAGCATCAGCATCAAGTCAAGACCCTCTCCCAGGAAAATTCCTGCAACTTGCTCATATTTAAGTCACTGGCATTTTAGCAGTAATTAAGAGATATAATTTTTAATTCATTACACTATTGGATACTTAACAGACATCATAGAGACCCTGTACATTGATGAGCATCTTTATGACCTCATCTTTATGACCTCAGCAGCAAAATACTTAAACCTACAATTTTATTTATTTATTTATTTATTTATTTATTTATTTATTTATTTTTTTAATCTTTATTGGTACATTAAATATACACATCATGATTGCACTCCATAATGGGGATTTGTACCAGTATAAGACACAACTTAATTCTCATTTTTTCCCATAGCCCCACCCACCCTACCACCCCCCCATATATATAAAATTTGTTTCCTTACTTTTTTGTTACAATCTCAACATTGTCC
>PVIR01018347.1:0-33513 GCA_004026965.1 Petromus typicus | reverse complement strand
TGCTTTTTCACCATGGGACAGAAGTGTGTCATCTTACATATTTTTAATTAGAGGGGAGTGGGTAAAAATAACCAGAAACAATCAAAGTCCAGGTAAACCACATCCTGTGGATTTCTCTAGGTGGTGTGACCATATGGAAAAGGTTAGTTTCCTCCATTCACTCCATGATCAATAATAGTAACCTGCACGTGCAGTGGTGGGTATGGTCAAAAGTGTCTTCGGTTGTGAATGTGCAAAGCAGAGAATTCCCTGGACGCTGCATCTAATGACATATGGAGGTCAGAGAGGTGCAACTGAAGTTAGAGAGGACAAGCCTTTACCTCCTGCAATTATTGTTTGTCAGAGGTTAAGTGAGGTCTTTTGTGAGTACATCAGGAAAGCTAATGAGCCCCAGAAAAAAAATCTGTCATTCCTCACTGGTGATCCTGGCAGTGTTTGGAGATATTCTCTTGGCTTTGAAACTGTATGGCAAATCAGTTTTAGCAATCATTAGCAATTTCTAACTGAGTATGTGTAAAATGTACTCTTAGGGCTGCACAGCAGTAGGTATTTTATGGAACTGATGTCCAAGTTCTCAGGTTCCATGCTTTTTTCTTCTTAAAATTATCCCAGAATACACCAAAGTGTGTCATAGTTCTTCCATTTTATGGATGAAAAATAAAAGCACATTCTAAGTCTTAATATTTTGTTTTAATCACTGGAATAAAAACCTTTTGAATGACAAAAATAATGTAGAAATTTTATTTTTATAAAGACAGTCTTAATAATTTATCTTAAACTCTCTTCCTTGTCTTATCCTTAAATGAAGCTTGGACATTTTAGATACAAAACATCAAAAAAAAGTGAGTATTTATGTTTTTTAAAAGTGGACTAAATAGTTTCCAAACTAATATTTGAAGGGAAATTGCTTATGGACAAGTGTGTTGGAATTAATTTTAGGGTCAGTATGCTTTGATCAATAAAGTAGGTATAGCTTTTTTATTGATTCTTATTGAATTACTATGAACTTTACCTTCTAAGAAATTAAACATTATGTATCATCTTAATAAAAGAGTTTAAACATGTGCTGGAAAATTTTAGATGTCAAGGGTGTGGGAGAATAAATGTGGTTTTCGAAATTAAATTAAAGATAATGAACAGAACCTTTGAAGATCACTGAACTACTTGTTAAAATTGTCTGGCATTCAGTAAATACAAGCATAGTCAGTGCTATTGGAATGCTGTCCAGGTGCCCACGAAGTCGCTTTGTAACCTATGGATGCATGGGGCCAGGTGTAGGCGAAGAAAAAGATGCAATGCGCTGCCCTCGGCAGCCAGCCTACAACTGCATGGGCCAGCCTGTGTTCTAGGTCCCTGAGACTCCTGCAGCTGTGATTTTAGTGTGTGATTTTTAAGTGGCGTCCTTAAGAGGGGTGCCCTCTTGCAGGTCCATTAGGCACAAATCTATCATGTGGACTGTTGTCATAGAAAAACTAATCTGTTCTCTAAGCCTGGAGGGTGAGCCGTTCTGACCAGGCTTTGCACACACAGTGCCAGCCTTCTGATGACTCATGAGGCCCTCAGATACGTCCTGTCCCAGCCCTGCCTGTCACCTCCCTCTCTTCACTCAAATGTTTTTCTTCCCACAGCTGGATTGTGCCCTGCAGGCTTTCCTCTGCCCAACTGCCTGGCTGGTGTTGCTTCCCTGGCTCCAGCAGACTTCCTAGGAGGTTACAAACAGTGCTCGCGGGAATAAGGGCCCATCCTGACTAACAACAACACCAAAATGGGGACGGTCTTGCAGTATCCAGATGGGTGGCCACCCCACACGCTCCCTGTGTACCGCTTCTCTCTTCTTTTCCTCCTCATCACTAGACAGGAACAGTATCACGCTTTTGAACTCCTGCTCAGTGTCTGCTCAAGATCTGTGTGGCTGAGATACCTGAACTGCATTTCACCATTTCATTCTCCTTTGGGATCCGATTATGTCTTTGTCACATCTGCAAATTCTAAAGGATAGACAGTCACTGAAAAATAAGACAAGGCTCCATCTGGAATGAAGCCTCAAGTAAGCCAGCCCTTTCTGCCTGCAGTTTTGAGAGCAACTAGGGAAAGAAAGGCCCTTTTAGTTGCTCTCAAAATAGAGCAAGTACATTGCCTTTTATTTTGCGCATTGGAAGATGATTTAATTATCATTATTTGCACAGCAGTGGCTTCTGCTTACCATTATATTTGAATTGCATCAAATCAGTGTAAACTGAAGTCAGAAAATGGGATGAGAAAATACTGTTTACAGCTTCATTGGTGCGTCCCGCCAGTATTCTGTCTTCCCAACAGCTGCAGCGGGACGTGCTGTTGGTATTAGAAAGAAATGCGGCCAAATTTGTTTTTCTAATCTCTAAATGCAGCCCACAGGTCAGCCTTCTGTCGCTTTGCCTTTGCGCTTTTGGTCTTCACACCTCTTGGTGAGGCCCCAGAGCTGGGCTGGGCTCACAATCCTCAAGTTCTCTGCTACTGAGCCCGGAGTACCTGATTCCAAACTAACACAGAGGAAATGGAATTAGAAGAAATCCTTCATACTAAAAAAAATTGCTAATTTCTGATGGACCATATCCGGAAACCACTCTGTTTTTAGTGTTGATATGGGCTTGCAGAAACATTTTTGTTTACCAGTGTGATTGTGGAAAACTGTCATACATCCTCAGTTTGTTGCCAAACACCTGCCTTATGAGGGACCTCCGGTTTCTTGTAATGAAGACTGAGCTGGGCCACTAGTGATTCACGAGGAAGCTAAGTTCCCCCGCATGTTCATGAAACTAAATCTGAAATCCGGTTGCGGGAGCGATGCAGACTAACACCTCACTTTAGTTCTTCCACTTTCCTTTAAGTGCTTGACACAAACTGCTACTGATCATCAGACAAGAAGACAGGAAGTTATCTGTTCTGCTCACAGAAAGTCCAAGTAAATGAGTAGACATTAAAAGTCAATACTAATAATTCCCATACCGTGGTAAAAAAAAAAAATTGCCTTATTATTCGCCTTGAAAACAAGGTAAGAGGAGAATGCTGATTTTAAGTGGAAACAGACTAATGCGCTTGAACTCACTTCTTTGTCTGCCACAAAACCATCATCAAATGGGACCAAGTAACAGCCTTTGGAAGCCAAAGTAAATGGAAGACAAATATTTTCCATGTGAAAATCTCTGAATGGAGATTTTATGAACGTGCCTATTTCCCACCAGCAGCCCATGCATGGCTATGGTCTTTGCTTCCCAGGACCCCATAACTACTGTTAGCCTAGCACCTACTTCTCTGGCTGGCGCTGGCACACACCCCCCCCATACCATTCTCAGACACTAGAGCAATAAATGGAAGGGGAAGGTGACAAGCTACGGAGCCATTGTGCTTGGGCTGAAAATGTCTTGTTGAAACTCTTCACTGAAGAGTAAGTCACCAGTGCTGGGAAGATGGGAAGGTGATCTTGAGAGAGGCCTCTGGTGCCTAGACGTGTTCTGGGGACCCTGATATATCATGAAGCCAGACTCACCTCTGAATACCACTTACTGGCTTCCACCAACTTATTTCATTCTTGATTTTATTCACATATATGAAACTTCTTTATTGGAGCCAGGAGTTTCATAAACACACTAGAAGCTGTAATGCAACTCTGCATTTAAATGATTGAACTTTATTTTTTAAGTTTCCACAGAATTTCTCCTGGGATTTGTATTTTCTGGTTCTATTCTGAGTACAAGTCCACAGTATTCATAACCCTTCATATTTAAAAAAAATCCTAAATACTTCATTGGTTTATGTCATTTCTACTTCAAACTAATCACAAGATACGTTGAAACAAAATATAACTGCACGTTTTCTATATAGTTTCTCTCTTAGCTAAAAGGAGCTAGCCTCTTAAAATTGAGAAAGGTTTTTATGATCCTACCAAATATAGGACACCTGTGCCTCCTTTTTAATATCCTGTGAATCAATTATTTGCCATTTCAGTACTTTCCATTTCCCATCAACTGAAAATGGGAAAAAAGATGGCCCTTTGACTGTTTTCCTCAGAAATAAATTGTTAGGTTTAGCAACCAGTTTGCATCCTACCATTCAGACAGTTTTTAAAGAAGTGAACCACCTAATTAGTCTATATTCAGAATCATCGGAAGATTTGTTGTTCGAGTTGTAAATAAGCACATGATGTTGTAGGTGGCACATGTTTATTTCCGTTGAAAGAACATGTCCTATTTTTGAGGAAGGAAATAAACTTGTAAGACATCAAATGTCTCTTGCAACACAATTTGATGAAATAAATGTAAATGAATCAGAAACATGTGAATTGTACTTCAGTTAAAATTAATGAGCTTAAATAGGAAGGGGGTAAAGTGCTTAGGGGGAAAATGTGGTAAGGCGGGAAGTGACTTTGTTTTGTTTTCATCAGCCTTGGCCTCGTGAAAAATGGCCCACTGCTCTGGATTCAGCTTCAGCCAGAGTCCCTGCAGCCTAATGACAGAACTGCAGAGTGGGACAATAATTTGTAAATTCATTTTATAGGGAAGTTCATTTTTCTGGTTCCAATTATCATAATTATAGTGTATGCATTAAACATTGCCACTGGACAAGCCTGTGAGATCACTGTGAGTTTGAACTCTGTGGTGTTCCTATGTGACTCTCTTAAGGGTGAAGAAGACATGGTATTGATGCTATGCTGTATTGTTTCCCTCAGACTCACACGAGTTTCATCTTTATTTCCTCTTTCTGATTGGAGACGATCATACATAAATGGAAAACACGTGGGGCTCACACATGTACGGGATGGCAGCGGGAGCGAAGATGTTGGGGGAGATGGCAGGAGCGAGAGATTTGTGGGGGGACAAACAGCACGGACAGAGTGAGGACAGTGAGCCTCCTTTCAAGGGAAACCAGCCAAGCCACCCATTACTTGAGAACCACCAATGTCATCCTGTTTTGCAGTTATATCACTTGAAACAAATATATGGCTTTCAAAGATATATTTTATATTTTTCAAATAAAAATAGTGTATTGCTCTGAAGATCAGAAAAAAACAACTCAACCAGAACAAAGGCTTGCAATGAGGCTCTCTGAGTCTGAAGCTGAGTCTTGGATGTGGGATGTGACGTCTGAATTGTCTGTTACGTGGGACCTGTTAAAGGTTCCAGAGATTTCCAAGACACAAGCAGAACATGGCCAGAGGGTGCAGTTTTAATCCTGGGATGACATCTTGACACAGCCACGGTAGTCTTCTCAGCATACGCAAGCTTCTTTGTGTGAGCCCGAGGTGTGGGCGAGGGGGCTCTTACGTGTGTGAAGAAAGTGTTTCTGCTCCCTGTGAGCTGGGGACATGTGGCCTGGTATCTCTGGTTGCTCGCTGAGAGCAACCAGCACGAGGCTGCCATTCCTTTTATTTTTGCCCAATAACTCATTGTCTGAAAATATTCTGGGAGGGTTTTGCCTCCTTGCTTTTTACCACCAGGAACTGTGTTCAGCGGCTCTTAAAATACCTGCCCTGTGACTGAGAGGCCCCCAAGCAGCCCTCTGTTCTTTCACGTAGCCATTCCCACCTCCTCCATCAGCAGGTCAGAGGTGGAGCAGCTGGGTTGACCGTTTCCCCTATAACCTCATGAGTGACAGCACAACAGTTACACCTATTGCTGGGCTCCCAAGGCCACTCTGATGGTTCATTAGCACAAAGTCGGATCCTAATTCCAAAGCTGGCTCCATGAACCTGTGAAACTAGCGTCACCTTCGTCGTTGTCGCCACGTACAATCAATATTGACAAATTCCTCGATGAATGGTGTGTCACTATGAGGCTCACACAGTGGTGTATTTCCTTCCAGGAATGGCATGCTGTGGCTCAGTTTCTAGCATGATTTGGTACTGTCATGTCTCATACGTGTAGACAGAACTCACCTCTCCCCTTTGTATTGTCTTCCTGTGCCAGGCCTACCCTTGCAGCAGTGATAAGGAATGTGAGGTTGGGAGATACTGCCACAGTCCTCACCAAGCACCGTCAGCCTGCATGGTGTGCCGAAGAAAAAAGAAGCGCTGCCACAGAGATGGCATGTGTTGCCCTGGAACTCGGTGCAATAATGGTAGGAGACCTTGTTAAGGATTCCCAGGCCTCTTTCTTTTTCATGTTGGAAATTCTGGTGTCTTGTGTGTTAGTCTGACTGCCTTTTTTGTAGACCCCTGAGGTAGAAAGCATCCTTTAGGATGGGGATGGACTGGGTTATGATTTGGATCATAAGATTGCCTGGATTGCCTCCCAGAACTTGGACTGGATGGGCTCTTTCCCCCTTCAGCATTAAACACTCTCCACTGATCTCGGATACTGCAAAGTTGAAGTACTGCATAAAATAGCTAGATGTTCTAGGCTGCTGGACACATAAGCAAATGAGATGAAAATAAACCAAAGAAAGGAAGCTGTTGTGATTTAGTCAAATAAAAATAGCATATTGCTCTGAAGATCAGGAAAGACAACTCAACCAGAACAAAGGCTTACAATGAGGCTCTCTGAGTCTGAAGCTGAGTCTTTCCACCTTAGGCATTAAATGCTCTCTGAGTCCTTTTCTAGTTTCATGCCAGTTTGTGCATGAGTTCTTCTTTGCAAGATGTCTCTTGGTACCTTCATATGGTGAGGAGGGAACCGGTTCCTCAAGTAAAACATAGGATTCTGTCCCCTTCCCGGGTTCAGCCACCTTCTATGGATTTCAAGACGCACAATTCAGCATTAGTAATAAAATGAAGAATTACAAGCAAAGCGTGATGAAATCGTGCATTGCAGAGGTAATTAGAAACATCTACTCAGGCTGCCAGCTCTCATTATCAGCCTCATGAGGGCATGTCTGCTCCCAGTGGGGACACAGACCCACCGCGAGCACCAACAACAGGAAGTCAGAGAAGATGAGCTCACATTGCAAGGAAAGATTGCATGTAGACCCAGGTGATACTCTTAAAGAGCCACATTGCTAATTGCCATGATAAGCAAGCATTCTGTCAGATGATTTTAAAACACAAAGGTGGCTCTTAATTTAACTCTTGCTCTGTCACTCTTCTAAGAGCTTCACATACAACTAAGTCTGGACTCTCATTGCTGGGACCAAACACTTGGCATTCCCAGTGTGAGAAGAGGTTTAATTTGATTCACAGTTTGAAGGGATTCGGTCCATGGTCCGCTTACTCCAGGGAAGGACCCTCATGGTAAGGGTGTGGTAGAAGAAAGATGCCTCGTTCATGGTGGCTGAGAAGCAAGGCAGGGGATAGTGCAGAGAGGAAGGAGTTAGGGACCAGGTGCAGCCTCCAGGGTCACACCTCCGTGGCCCACAGGTGTGGCCAGGAGTGTGCCTCACTAATCCCCCAGGTTGATAATACAGCTTGGCCATCATGTATTTTCTCACAATAACTCATGGAAATTAATTCTATTTTTATTCAGCTCTTTGACCAAGGTTAAATAGATATGACCGTGGTTGTAAAAGAAAAAAATATTCAGATTAAGGAACCCTGACTTCAGAGACAAAGTATGCTACACTCAACAGGTCGCTCCAGCTCTCAGCTCCTATCAGAATAAGCACCGTACTTCACAGAACCGGTCTCACCAGTCTGTTTGCCTCCCTGTCTCCAGGCATCTGCATCCCTGTCACTGAGAGCATCTTAACCCCGCACATCCCAGCTCTGGATGGCGCTCGACACAGAGATAGAAACCACGGTCATTACGCAAACCATGACTTGGGATGGCAGAATCTAGGAAGACCACACACCAAGATGTCACATATAAAAGGTAGAGCTGTGTACACATCAGTGTTTAATTGTTCTCATTTGATAAAAGTGGAAAAGAAAAATGCAGGTACTACTAATTAATTCCACTGGTCTAGGAGAAATGGTGAGGAAAATACATTAACGGCAAGATTTAAATGAGTTTATTAATTCTGGATTTTGAGGATACTGGACTTAGGTTGTTATACATACATATTCTAAGAATTATAGCACCTGGACTAATCCTGCCCTTTTGTCAGCAGGCTTTTGTTTTGATGTGAAATTTAGGAAAACCATTTACACAAGCATAACATTCTCATACCTATCGAGTGATAAAATACTCAGAAAAGTAAATGAGAAGATTTTTGCTGGCTCACAGTCAAATCAAATCTCTAAGCTTTTGGCTCAATTTTTCACTGTTGGAGATTCAGGAATCTTATTTTCCTCAAACACTAGATAATTTTTTTTGCTCAAAAACTAACTGACCAAAATAAATGGTGTATCATGAGATTGAGTAGGGCCATATAATTCCCTTCCTTTCACTGAAATATTTTGGAAGCCTAATCACTAGTGTAACTTTGCAAAGCATGAAGTTTTTGAAGCTTAGTAAAAATTCAAAAGCATGAAACACCTTCATTTTAAAGGAAGCTTTTCCCCAAGTGTATTTTGTAGAGTTCTCCTCTTAAAAGATGTTCTGTGAATACAAGTGTCTTGTGTTCAGAAGTGGTTTGTAATAACGCATCTCTCCATTCTTGGAAATTTACAATAAACAGGAATGAACAGAAGCCTCTGAGAAATGCAGTAATGGGGGCACCAGGTTGATATTTTAAATATTATTTTAATACAGAAGATTTTGATAAATGATCTTCCATAAGCGGTCTTTTTCTTTGCATTCCTTGAGGTCTGGAATTCATTTTCATGCTTCCTATTTACATTCTATCAAATTCTTTTATTATTATCTAAATACCTTTATTCCAATAGGTCTCATCATCATACTGTCCTTTATACTTCATTAATCATTTCTAATTAGGAGAACAATTTTCTGTTGGGAAACAGGGAGACATTTCCCATGGATATGAGTCTATCCTGGCCACACAAGAGGGCTGCATCTGTGGTGATGAGCAAACATACTTAGGGCTCTGAACTCATCTGGCTGATGCCTGTTTTTGATAAGTAATTGTCTTCAGCAGCCCATAACCACACATTCACTTAGGCCTTGTCCGAGGCTCAAAACCCTAACATATTTACAGTCCACCACTTAGCATAAAAAGTTTGCCACACATTGTTCTGTCAGATTATACATCAATTCAACCATGAGATGTGAGGCTATTTACTAATTTAATCTTCTTTCTAGATAAGGTACACAAGTTTCATTTTCTACCTACGAATGAGTTCCTAGATACCCTGAACCTATTTACCCTCAGGTGGTTTGACTTCCCTTTCTCCACTGTGGTCTGTCTCACAGCTCCAAGTAAACTGAATTTTCTGAGCTTTTTGGCTGCATTTAGCCAACATATCCCCTCCCCTTTATTGAGTTTGTTGGTACATTCTAGGTATACATTATAATCATATTCATCACTGAAGATTTGTACCTATCCATGAGATATCTTGATTCTGATTTTTCCCCATTCCCTTCCCTTCCAGTTCAACCCCCCAAACCCCTTCTATACATAACCTTTGCTTCCATTTTTTTTTTCTTTTACCATCAAATTTTTTTTCTTTCTCTTCTTTTTAGCCAACATGTTCTAGGTAGTGTTTTGGACAGGACTGGGTCTCACACTTCAGCTCCTGTCCAGTAGGCCTGGTAAGATTCCATTCTTGCTAGTGTGTCCAACCCTAGGATGGAAATTACAAGCTAAATACGACATAGCTTCTCACAAGTCTCTGCCAGACCCTCAGTTCTTTGCATTAGATAACCTGTGCCGGATCCCATCTCTTCTGGTTTCTGGCTGGAATCCCACCGATAGGTTTTAGAGTCCCTGGACATTTCAGCCTCATTCTTGAATCAGAGATTCCTTTAGGCCTGCAAAAAAGGCATACAACTAACTGATTTGAAGTCAACACTTATATTTTTTTCCCACTCGGTATGTAAAACTTAATGATCTGTAGACTGTCTGTCTGTACAGTCATGAAGAAATAAAGAAGACAAGACAAGCCTGGCTATTCATTAAACTTGATATTAAAATTGCAAGTAATGGAAACAAATGACTGATACACATAACTCAAGGAACAGCCAGTTGGTATGAATCTAAGACTTTATCTTAAAGATTAGCTTTGTGGACCATGATATACGTGAAGGTGTTATGTATGCTCCTCATCGCTAAGTAGAAATTTATGGTGGTGTCTTTTGACCTTGTGGTTTCCCAGGGCACGAAGGAGACCCCTGCCTGAGATCCTCAGACTGCACTGAAGGGTTTTGTTGTGCTCGTCACTTCTGGACGAAAATCTGCAAACCAGTTCTCCACCAGGGGGAGGTGTGCACGAAACAGCGCAAGAAGGGCTCCCACGGGCTAGAAATTTTCCAGCGGTGTGACTGCGCTAAGGGTCTGTCTTGCAAAGTGTGGAAAGATGCCACCTACTCCTCCAAAGCCAGACTGCACGTGTGTCAGAAGATCTAACCACCCCCAAGGGAAGGTGTCACCGGCAGACTGTGAATTTGTGTATTTAATGCATTACGGCGTGGTGGAAAACAAAGTTTGGAATGCAGAACAATGGCTAACATGTGAGTGTGACAAGAAGATAGAGGAGAGAAAGGGGAAGATGAAGGACAGCTGAATGGATTAGGGTGGACGGACAGCCAAGGCAGAGCAACAAGAGTGTTTCTGCTATGCAACTGGTTTGTGTAAATAATGTACACGTTTGTGAAAATGCTGTTATTAAAAAAAGCACACCGTGGGTATAACGGATGAGTACCATATGGTGTTCCAAGGTGTAGGCTGAGCTGGAGGAGTCTTCCTTCAGGTGGTGATTACCTACAAACCTAGCCTGAAAGCCATACACCTTCTCAGTTAGGTTTAACAAATACTTCCGGAGCAGCCAGGCCCACAGCGCACTCTAACCGTGAACAGAGTTGTTGAGCAGTGAGAGCACAGAGCGTACTTAACCGGCAGCTCAGAACCACTGTTTAACTTGGAACTCAACAACATCTGTAAGTGAGAGGCCTTGACAGATAAGGAAAGAAGCAGTCGAGGACTTTAGAAAACTAACACACTGATTTCCCCTCAAACTGTTTGTTTATACAATTTTTCAAAACAATGAATTTCACCTACAGTTAATAAAGCCAACATAAGACAAAAAAAGATGCTTTAATCCTGAAAGGATGACACTCCATTTCTCATGGTTATGTGAGATTACTGCCATGAATACTTTGGTTTCCAAACTGCACCCATTCATTGCAACTGGTGCAATGTAGGCGTCTTTGTAGATTGCCAAAGATTCAACAACATGTATAATTTGGGAGAAAGAAAGTTAACGGAGATACTATTATTTTTGATGCTTGACATAACCTGCATTTTTTTAGGATTGGATGTAAATATGTTTACTACACACACTACAGCAGGGTAGGGTGAGGCTGATAACTGAGACTGGAGTGATAACTGTCCTGTCCAAAGCCCAGCAAAGGACACGGTGGACTTTGCAGCTTACCCAGGGTTTGGCTGCGTGGGTCACACATGGGACATACATGATGACTTTCCATATTTGAAGTCAGAGGCTGTGATCCCAAAGGGAGGCCCCCTGGGGTTTGCTACCTTAATATCTACATGCAGATGAAGTCAATGTAAGACCCCTTTCCTTTTCTACATTCAAAATATTTATCTTATGTGTTTAGGTCCTAAAGTATCTTAATAGGGGCAGCCTCCCGAGGTGGACACCCCTGGCAGGTGTGCGGTGAGATTTCTGGTCCTCCTCAAGCTTGTAATGGGCACCTGGCGCCTGGTGAGGCATCTGCCCGAGCTGTGTCAGTACAGCTATTTCAGTGCCAAGTAGTTCCTGCTTTCTGCAGCCACTGAGGTTAAGTATAGTAACTGTAAAGTCTACATACCAGTAATCTGTAGAAAACACAGGCTCTAAATTCTTCTGAAAGCATTTTAGTCCCTTTCCATTTAACTCTGTTGTCAATCTTTTTTCATTTTTCAGTACAGGGGTTTGAACTCATGACCTTGCACTTGCAAGGCAGGCTGCAGTACCATTGAGCTAAATTCCCAGTCCCCTGAGTTCTAAATCTTATGTCTAAAGCATATGAGAATGAAAGGTTTATTTTATTATTATTGCTTTAAAATTTTTATGGACAGAAGGTCTCTTCTGAAGGCATCAGTCATATCCTATCTGTAGCCTTCAACTCAAGTTCTCCTGATAAAAACTGAATCAAGCCCAGAAGAAGTAGTTCAGCTTCCTGTACACATTCACTAGGATGATGAAGATTTATGTTTTCCACATATGTCTTCCAGGACAAAAATTGTGTGTTAATTGACCAAGAGCCCAGCTTGGTGGCATTGGGTTGTCCAAGCTTGGTGACATAATCGGGAACATTTTGGCCAACCATTTCTTATAGAGCAACCACACTTACAATCTGCTTCCTGTATTATTCCCCTTAAGTTTACCCTTTCAAAAATTATTATTTGAAGTAATTTATTTAGAGGAAATGTTAATGAGATGTATTTTCTTATAGAGATATTTCTTACAGAAAGCTTTGTAGCAGAATATATTTGCAGCTGTTGACTTTGTAATTTAGGGGAAATGTATAATAAGATAAAATATATTAAAATTTTCTTCTTCCAAAAATTGAATTCAATTTTCTTATGTTTTGCTTTGGGGGGGGAAATGCTCACTGAGTTATAATATTTCCAAGTTCAGCAGGATTTGGCCTCATTTTTCAGCCTGAGGGTGAGTCCTTCGGACAACATCTCACCACAAGGCAACACTTCCTCAGGGAAAGACAGCTGCAATGGCTGTGAAGTTACCTTTTAATGAAATAAGGATATTGCAGCTTGCAATTTCCATTTAGTTTTCTTCTTGGAACATGAGCTCTTCTGAAACTTCTTCAAAGCATTTGAAAACAGGGAACAGAAGCCCAGGATCCCTGCTTGAGTTCACCTTGTCCAGCGTGGAGAGGGCAGCATGCTTAGGGCACTGGTTAATCTCTGTATGGCATGAAGAAGCAACAACATGCCTTTATTGGTGGATGACAGGCAGAGTTAGGCTCTGACGAGCTCAAAACCACATTCTGGGAAGCAGGTCTTTTTTCTGCCTTCTGAACCTAGAGATCATAGTGTTTAACAACAGTACTCATCAATGATGACATCCAGGCTAGCCGTGAGAGCCCACACTTTGTCACAGGGGTTAAAGGCTGGACATATAGAAAAAGAAACATTCCATAACACAGTGGGTAGGGTTAAGTGTAGCCATGGCAGCTGAATGAAGCCAGAAGAAAGCCATAGATAGAGGTGAGAGGCGAGGCTACTCAGGTACTGCTGAATAAATTTACACCTCATTTTAATCAGTACTGAGTTTTCATTCCCAGGATAGGGATTTAGCTCAAGGGACACTGGGTCCACCACAGTTATCCATTCCCTCAAATGGAGAAAATTTGTATGTCTTAGGTAAAGTGTATTTTTAGACTATCACAGTTATATGGGTGATTTTGTTTTATATTTCACTCAGGAGCATATTTTGAGAAATACAAATTGTCCTGCCTTCCCTTGCTAGCCCCCAAACAAAATATCTTCTTATGGACTTAGAATTTCAGAAGAAACATTCAATTACATATCTTTTATCCATTCAAATTCAGGCCAGTGTTCTCTTTATGGGTCATCTAGTACCAGTGAAGCAAAATTTATATTTTGTGCCCAAGAGCCTGCAAAATGATTATACAAAGCACATTGATGAAATCAACGCCAAGACTCCTCAGTATCAAGGCCTGTAGATCCTCATTCTTCTTACCATCTTAATTATGTTTTTATATTACCTAACACGGTCTACCAAATTGTGTAGTGAAATTAAATGACATGTTGAGTATCTGAGAATGTAAAACATGAATGCATTTCAAATATAAAATCCTGATAATTAAGAGATTCTCCACATATGAACATCTTTCCTTCATAGTCAAAATTCCCTAGGGAGAAAATGAAACTCTACAAATCAATCCTTTTTTATACTGAAATTAAAATACACAAGTATTATCTTTATTAAAAAAATCAGAGTTCAGATTTTTCAAGTTAGTGGCTAACACGTCCTTGGTTTACGCTCGAGTCACCAGGCAGATGTGTGATCCCAGGAGGAGCTGGACTCTGTTGGGGCCTGGCTCACACCAGCTCTCAGGGGAGGGAGTAAAGATCCAGCAGGAGCCCAGAACTTTTATTAATTGGACAACAATCTGGTAAAGTTCACTTTGAATAAAGTCAGGTAAGCTTGGAGGACACCAACCATTCAGCCAAAGAAGCTACCTATCACCCTTAGAAAACAAGTCAACCTCTAGAATCTGGAGCAGGTGTCTTAGGCAAAGTACTAGGAGCACAGGAAAGGCATAGTGTTGCCCAGAATACTATACCTGAGATGAATGAAACCTGAGTGAAGGAAGATGGAGAAAACTCTTAGGTTTTACTTCATAGAGGGAACTGGGTCCCATCATCTAAGAACTTAAAACCTGGGGAAAATATACCATCTAGAAGTTAGAAATGACAATGTGTTTGTCACTTAGCAGAGTGGGAGGAGGACCCATCCGTGCCTTCTGTCTCCTCTTCCAGAGAGAGTAGTGTCTGAGACATTAGACTGGTTAAGTCCAGAGAGTTGCTAAGGTGTTAGCCCCTCTCTGACTTCTCCTTTATGCACCTGCCGTCCTTAATGCACCCACAGAGCTCTTTGAGAACAGGCTGTGTCCAGTGATGTTGGCTCCATATGTCTTGCAAGCTGTCCTGTTTTAGAGCCATGTCACAGCATGGTCGTGTAGTGGAATTAGTTACTTCCTCAACCTCCCATTTACTTTAACTACAGAAACACCAACAGATTCATGGACTGATCTGGCTACTGATATTTTGAACATTGTTAGCAAAGTATCCCCTCCTAAAACTTCTGCTGTGGTTTCCATGGTGTGTGACCTCCCAAGGCCTTCAGTGTTGGGAGCTGGGCACGGTAGGAGGGCTTTAGGTCATGGCGGCCACTCTGTTGGAAGGACCCTGGGCTCCCTTCCATCCTCTCTGCTTGCTCCCTCAGAATGCAAGGACTCACTCTGGGGAGGATTCCTGCCATTACCGTCCCCTGTTTGCCACAACATCTTTATCAGAACTGAGTCCAGGCAGGTGCCACTCTCTCGCAACTCCCAAACTGCTACTGAAACAAACATTTTGTCTTTATGCAGTTAGTGCCTCATTGTTGTAATGCAAAGATGCCTCATACTACTCTCACCTTTCATTTCTTCATTCATTATATTCCACCAACACCTACGTGCTGTGTATAGACATAATGGGTATGTGCAGAGAATATAACTGGTGAGGTCCACACTCATCTTTACATTTCAATTATATTTCAGTACCATAGGCAGGAGATAGAAAACTAAACAGCAAATATGTCAACACTATAGGAAAGATAGACATGAACTATAAAGGGAATTGAAGCCGGGTCAGGTCAGGGCTGGAGTGAGGATCAATATTGCTTTAAATTCACTGGACAGGGAAAGCCACTTGGAGGAGGGAAGTCCTGAGCTGAAATTGAGTCAACTGACATGTCTATAATGAAAAGATCCCAACAGAGTGACAGGTAAGAGAAGAAATAAAGCAAGCATCTCTTCCCTTTCTCCACATCTTTTAAAATAGCACATGTTGGTTATATAGATGCGTAAGGACCATTTGGGCAGCTTCCTACTAGCACAGGACATGCCTGGTCCTTTTTGTGAGCACATCCACGGGGCTCTTCCTTAATCTCACATTTTGGGAGAGTTTCTATGGTATCTTCTGGTTAAAGATAAATGTGCTAAGAAGCTGGGAGACAAGAGAGGCCTGAGATGGGCTGGCTGGAGGAAAAAGGCAGGTGATGGCATCGGGGAGGTCACATTGTGCAGAGTACTACTGTTCTCCCCAGTTGTATTTGGTTAGAGATCTGGGGTTGGAAAGGGCTTTGGAGCAACACAGCTGCTGCATTTCTCAGAGGTCACAAGGTTGTCATGCAGAGTGGACAGGAGATGCCAAGGAAGGGACTGTGGTGTCTCAAGGGAAGGTCATGGTCACACAAAGTGCTTGGATTTAGAGCACATTTGGGGAGGAACTTACCGAATTTGCTGTTGGAGAGGAGGAGGAAGGTGATGGAAGGAATGAGGAGTCTCAGTCTGCCCTGAAGAACAGGAAAATACTGAAGATAAATCGGTGATGAGAAGTGAAAAAATACCATTCTTCTCTGTATGGCTTTGCATTTAGCAAATAAAGAAGGAATTATTCTCAGTGGAATAGTGATACTTCTTTAGAAAATCTGCCTTTGCAAATCTTTCACCCGCTGTTTAGTGATCTTGAGAAAGCATTCTGTGCAGGAGGTTGTCACATCGCCAAAAGGAGTTTGTTGCATGCACTGAGCAAAGTAACCACAGGGAAGTGGAGGGAGAAGGTGAGAGGTTGATATGGCAAAGAGAAACAGCCAAACATGGAGCCTGAGCAGAGTCACAAGCAAGAGAACAAGTCAGGGACGCAATGAGCGGAAAGCTGGAAATCCTAAAAGGTGCTAATAAGAAGCTTCAATTTGATGCAGATGTCAAGGGGTGTCAAGAAATAGTTAGGGGGAGAGAATAGTCCACACACAGCAGTAGGTTGAGAAAATTACTTTAGCAAAGGCTGTAGCTCAGGCAACATGCCCATTGACACCAGGCCAATGGATTGCATTAAAGGCCGATTTGTCAAAGCAAGTCATAGTTCTCTTTGAGTATTAAGTAATTGTACAGTGCAGGGCCTGGGGATTCTAAAGGAATATCAATATGCAAGTAATTGAAGCACTTTCATGAGAAATACACTTGCCATCATACCTCTCACACATACGTCATGATACTACAGTGCACAACCTTTCAAACTTCCTGGGGGTCAACATTCCTCATAGATGCCACGGACTTGTTTTATTTGCTCCACACCTTCCCACCTCACTGCACCTGCTACCCCAGCCATCGTCCCATATTTAACGGCCGGCCAGCCTCTGGGGCCCTGTAACAGATGGGGCACATCAGCTCTGTGCACGGTGGAGGCTATTCTAAGCCCTACTTGAGCTTTTCAGAAGGACCTTGAAACTGAGATAATTTCTATCTTCCATCCCTTTTCCTACCTTGTCGACCATTCCTCCTATATGCGCTTCCTCCTCTGTTCCAATAGTCATCTATTCCATGCCCAGTTGTATGCTACACTTAGACAATGTAATAAGAATGGGATTCTTGTGGTACATTCAAGCAGTTTAACATATGTCCATGTCTTGTAGCTTTCCAAGAGCCAAATATAGTGCTGCTGCCTTTTAAAACACCTGAGAGGAAAACACAAGAAACTCCTCTTTCCATGTTTCAAGGGACATTTAACTCTCTCTGCCTGGACTGAGCTCCCCAGTTCTCTGTGGATCTGGTACTGTATGTATGGAAGTGTTTCTTAAAACAAAAGGGGTAAGAAGGCTTGCAGCAGTTAGGATTTATTTCTTTAACAAGTGTGATGCTGGCCAAAACACTGTTTGAATGTTGTGGAAGAGAAAGGTGTCTGTTTTATAATGGGAAGACAATGCTAAGAAAAATCTTCTTGGTGTTGGGAGTAGAATAGGCTGAAATGAACAGCAGGGAAGTAAGGGACGGGTGCAGGTTATTCAAGGAAAGGTTTGTAATGCAGGAAATGGGGACTTTCCTCTTAGAAAAACATGTCCAGGAGCCAGGTGGGGTGGCACTAGCTATACTCCAAGCACTCTGTGAGGCTGAACCAGGAGGATTCCAAGTTCCAGCACAGCCTGGGCAACTTAGCACTTTATCAAGACCCCGTCTCGAGATAAAATTTTTTTAACTGAAATCTTTATTGGTACATTACATATACACATCATGATTGCACTCCACAATGAGAATTTGTACCAGTATATGACACAACTTAATTCTCATTTTTTCCGTAGCTCTACCCACCCTATCATCCCCATCCCCTATATACATAAACTTTGTTTCCTTTCTTTTTTGTTATAATTTCATTATTTTTCCCCCTTCACCCTATTTCGCTTTGAGTATTTTCTATTTCACAATATATAACATACAATTCTAGAACTCATTTACATCTTTATTTTCTCATACCAGAGAAAAGATATGATATTTACCTATAAAAAAATTTTTAAAAGGTGCTAGATGGAGCTCAGTGTGAAGACCCTGCTGAAGAAATAAAAATAAAACAAACAAATCATGTCCACTAGCTTTGAAAAAGACAAATAGAGAGAATGCTTAGAAGAAGCACCAGGCAAACACTGGCTACTGGAGTGAACATTGTCTTCCTAGAAAACCCAGGGGCTCAGGGACTGCGCAGACAATCCACGCCAGTGCAGCATTTGCAGTGGGGCTGGTCATCTTAGTGAGAACCTGACCCCACCCATAAGCCATTAGAGAAAAGGACTGTTCATAAGGATTCTTCTTTAGGTCACAGACATAAGGACAAGGGTATAATCTCAAATTTGCACATCTTTTCATTGCCTCTGACTGACACCAAGTGTGTTTCTGTGCTGTGTTCCTCCAGGAAGCTTGTAACTCTTCTCTCATGTGCGTGTCTGACGAGGTGCTGCTTAGTGCGATCTCCCCAGCACCTCATCTTCCTCTTCAGAGCAAGCACGGCTGGTGAGAGGGTTGGAGTCAGGATTGAGACCCTGATGGCCTGAGGTCACAGTTTTCACTCTTAACCACAAGCTGCTGGTGGTTCCATGAGAAGGGGTTGGGGCACTGTGCAGTTAGCTTGCTGTCACAGAGGTCAGACCTGGGGCTAACACGTTGCCCTGGCAGTCATTTTTTCACTTCAAACTTTGCTGATTATCTTCTGAAAGATGTATGCAGCCTTTTTGAAAGGGTAGTCGCTCATGCTGAAATGGTGGCTAATGTATCTTTTCTCTTCTCTGGCCGATATTTCTCCTAGCAACTTTCTAGGCAGGGAACAAACTCCACCATCAGTCAGAAATTTGGACAGTGTTTTTTTTTTTTTTTTGAGACAGGGTCTCGCTTTGTGGTTCAGGCTGGCCCTGAGCTCACCCTCCAACTCACATCACAGCAATCCTCCTGCCTCTGCCTCCCGAGTGCTGGGATTACAGACGTGAGCCACCACGCCCAGCACTGTGGTTTGTGGTACTGGTTGCTGCTGGGGTGAGTCTCCATGTCCAGTATGGTATGTGGTAACCGGGGATCGAATCCGGGTCCTTGCGCTTGCAAGACAGACGCTGGAACCACTGAACTAACTCTCTGGCCCCACACACATCGTTTTTTGACTGCACATATTTTCTTTAAGAATGTCCCGCCATCTTCTTATGGAACTGCAAATGGTAATTACTGGCCGAGGCCTTTGGGTTGGAGGCCAGAGGAAGTAGAGGTCATGCTCCCAGTGTGATTTCACACTTGTGCTTTCTTCATGTGCCAAATGCTCTTCTGCAGTCTTTAAAATTATTGCCTTTCTGGTTTCTTTGGTGGTGTGTCCCAGAGCAGCCAGTCCCCAGCATTTTCTGACACCAGAGACAGGTTTCAAGGAAAGTCATTCTTCCAAGAAGGGAAGAGAGTATGGTTTGGGGTTAGAGCCTCATATGGATTGTGCAACCAAGATTCCTCACCCACACTGTACACAGTAGGGCTGCCACTTCCGCAAGAATTTAAGGCCCCGCTGATCCTGTAAGAGACAGCACTCCCACCATTAGGTAAGAGCAACATCCCGAAGCACTATACGCAGTGGCTGAATAGCTTGTGCCTCAGCCACGCAGGCGCAGTAATACTTGAGGCGCTGCGTCACATGCTCAGTGCGCAAGCGCAGTACCGGTCATGACTGGCGCAGGCGCAGTGATGCAGGATGGCAGTTGCTCTTTTGCATTTCCAACGGCAGGTTATAAATCGTTGCAAGTAAAGGAGCTGAGGACGCACAGCAGAGTCCCTGCATCTGTCTCTGTCATGGCATTCTCCCAGTGCGAATGAGGCTGTTTTTTCCAGTGAGGCTGGTTTTTCCAGACGCCATGGAGACCCATCCTGGTTCTTCTGCTCGTCAAGTCTGAGAGGAACTCAAAGTTTGCTCAACATCAGCCCCTAACCTGAGGAGCTCACGATGCCGAGAGCTGACAAATTGCTACTTCCGTTTCGAGGAAGGGTCAGAAAGTATTGTTAAGGTCCAGAGCTTCTTGACTTCAAAGAAAGGGAAATTGAAGATCTTGAGTGCAAATGTGAAGTTCTTCTGTGCTTTAGACGTGGTGCTGCCCTCTGACGGGTGCCGAGTCGGTGAGCTGACCTTACAGAGATGAGCTGCAGGAAGGCGGATGCCACTCTTTATGAAAAGGAAGATGGCTTGAAGCTCACTGTTCAGATACATCCCAGCAACTGTCCACTGTGCTTCGGATAAACTGCTGGATCAAGAATGTAGTCTGTTTTTATTCATGACAGAGGCACAGTGGACGAACAGGACTCAGAGTAATTAAGCTACTTTTATGTGAGCTTTGGAAGTACCTGGTCATGCTGCTGAGCGGCGCTGTGTTCTCTGCTGGGTTTTGTATTGGAGTGGACATTACAAGCTATGCTCAAAGAAAACTTGGTGATGAGTACAGTGTACTCACATGAAATTGCTGTCCTGCTTCGTGGCCCTACAGACTGAGACTGAGGAAACACAGCTGAGACAGCGGAGGCTGCAGTTTGCTTATAAGAGGTAGAGTCGACAGTATTAACCAACTAGTCTAGGCAGCTTTCCAGTCAAAGTCTGTTGTAGTCATAACCTGGAATTTCCATGAATGCTAACAGTCAGTAGCAACCTCTAAACTAAATTATCTAGAACTTCCCTGAGTTCCCCAGACCTGCACTGTGACTTAGGAGGCTCTGTCCTACCCCACGAGGCTGCAAGTAAGACCACCCATGTTGGAGGTCTAACATCCTGCCTTGCTTTGAAGCCCTTGTCCCTGTTGGAGGCCATTTTCCCCTTTGCTAGAGAAGAGGAATTGGGAATGGTCTTCATGAGTAAAGGCTCCCTTGGGCTGAGCAAAGTCACCTGGGCCAGATCATAATAAAGTTTTCCTTAACATGATGTCATAAAGGGCAGGGCAGAGAAAGTGCAGTTGCCAAGGTGCCCAGGCAAGCAATTGCCAGAAAGATTCCATTCCACAGATCAGAGACCCTGTGCTTCACTGCACTGGGTGGTCATGGCCAAGCTGTTCCACTCACATGTTTCTGCTGCTCTTCTATGCTCCCAGACTCCTCACCTGGCAGCCGCTGTGACTACAGGTCCTGATGGCCTCACTTCTGGGGTGGAGCAAGAACCAGGTTCTTCTGACTACCAAGGCCCCAGAAACCCCGGGGTCCTGGTATTTGCTTGATCACCCTATGCCTTTATTCCCCTGGCACATCCCGAAGGCTTTGATGACCTGAAGTCCGCCACTCTTTCCCAGGGTTTGGCCCTGCCTCCAAAAGCCCCTGAAAAAAATTAGACCTTTTCAATTGCTGCTGGAAGCCCAGACTTAAAATCCAGAGACTCCTGAGTTCCAATCCTCTTCATCTCAGCAAAAAGCCACAGGTAACTGTCATATTTTAGTAATGTGCAGGGTGTGTCTTTAATCCATGAGGAGGCCAGGGCTTAGCATAGACCTGCTACCGAGGAGCGTGAAAATCAACTGTCGGGGTGCCAGGACCCTTCACCAAGGGTCAGCCTTTAGGCAGGAGCGAAGGTCTCGGGCATCATTCACACTTACCACGTGTCGCAGTTAAATCCGTGAATACGGTAGTTATAACTGCAGGAGAAGGAGGATCGTTTACTCCTGACCGGCCGCAGGTCCCGGGCAGCTCCTCAGAGAACTGAGTAGTAGAGCCTTTTTCAACTCAACAAGAAGTGCCAGCTCAGATACCGGAGCTCTCCGGAGAGGCGGGACTTCCTCAAGCCAACAAAAAGCCCGGCTCCAACTCTGCCTGCTTCCGGCCAGCAGGAGCGCGCATTTCGTCCCATTTCTGGAGCTTCCTCCGCCCACTCGGAGGCTTCATCTTGGCCTGCAGGGCTTCTTGTGGAGAATGAACCTCCTTCTGGTGAGTAGGCGCATCCAGCTCGGACTTTAGGGGAACATGAACTTTCTGGAAGCCCCAGCTCAGCCTGCAGAGGATGCTGGGGGGCTGGAACCTTCTCCAGCCCAGCTAGAGCAGCCCACTCGGTCCCAGAGCATCAAGAGGCAACAGCTTCTCTTCGAGGTGATGATCAGGTTCAGCCTCCAGCAGTGGACAGTGTCAACATTGTCTCCAGAGGTGACTGACAAGGTTGAAAGAGAAACAAGAGCCCAACAGGAGGCCCCAGCTCAGTACTCTGTGTCCCCTGGGCAGTCGGGACTTTTTTCCATCAAGGAAGTTTTCAGCTCAGCAGCGACCAAACTGTCACGAAGCAGGACCTTCTCCAGGCCACAGCAGGTCCCAGGTCAGCGTGCAGAGCTTCCTGAGAAACACTCTCCAAGCCAGTAGGAGACCAAGCTCTCCACATACTCCCCTCCCAGTGTGGCACTGTCACCAGTCCAGAAGCAGCTCTCGACTCAGGTTATGGGATCCTCCGTGAATGCTGCTATTTATTTGAAATTGACAAGAAGCATGCCATTTTTAGCTGAGCCTTCAAAGCCACCTGAAGATACAGAAATATCTGCAGTTGCCAGGAGGCCAGAGCCCACCTTTGAGACACCTGATGAGATGGAATCTTCTGCAGCAGCTCGGCAGAGCATCCTGCCTTAGCTTACAGAACTTCCTGGGGTTCAGAAACCACCTCTGGTGTTGCAGCCAGGTTCTCCTCCAGAGCCTCCTTTATCCAACCAGGCCACTGTCCTATCTCAGCTTCCACGTAAGCCACCCAATGAAACTGTCCCTCCTTCTCCACCCCACTATGGGATAACACCAGGTCATCATCAAGCTCAGCAGTCAGCGCTTCCCAGTATCACGTTTCACTCTTTGGACCTGGAAGTCACCATCACACCAGAACCCACTATAGAGGGTGAACTTCCTACGGCCCTGAAGGAGTCTACAGCTGCTCTCCAAGGCACCAAGTTCAGGCTCAGTATTCAAACCTGACTCGGTCAGTTTGACCTTTGAACCTAGTACTTCCCCAAACTGTCTATTGCAAAAGCTACCACAGCTTCTCCAGCTGTGTAGGAGACCTTATCCTGGCTGCCAGAAGCACATGGCAAGGCTGCCACTCAAACTCCATCCAGCACCTCATGAGAGTTCTGACTCCTGGTTGGGAGTCTGCTCAGCAGTATGACCCACAGTCACAAGCTGACCTTTGATCCTGGCACTCACCACAACTGCAATGACCACAACTGGAGATGAACTCTCTGTACTTTTAATGAAGGCTGAAGCTCCTCCTCAAAAGCACCTCAAGGTGATGCTGCCATACTCAGAGTAGGTGGAGGCTCAGCATCTGAACCTGACCTTTGAACATAGAATGTGTGGTAACTTTCTGCAAAGCCAGAAAAGGCTTTGACTGTAGAATGAACAGGTCACCACCACAAACATCAGCACACAAGAGCTCTATGCCTGCAAGAGAGACCTGGTCCTAGCACAACACAGAAGCTTCACTGAGTGCCTGTACTTCAGCCCAGCACCTGTATCTCCTGTACAATCTTCAGTCCTGAGAGAAACACTACTTCTTGCCCTGATGAGAATATTTAGACATTAGGGTGAGAAAGTAAATTTCAGTGAAAATAATCTGAGTTATGTAATGATTCACTTGAGAGCCTGCTGCCCCTCCCGTATTTAGATTTACCCTGCAACCAAATGCAACCTGTCCAATTGGGACAGCACGGGTGCCCCCTGTAGCACTCAAGAACATCGTTACAATGACTCTTGAATTGGAAAACTAATCTTGCTGAGCCAAGTGCCAATGTAAAATGATGTTGAGGTTGTGTCTGAGACCATCAAGATGCAACATGACAGGGCGTGTGTGCTCAGGGTCATGTGGTGTCTTGAAGAAGCATGCATGGGGAACACGGAGCACCTATGAAATTTCTCTTCCCAGAAGAACACAAGCACCAAGCTGACCACTGAGCCTGAAGATTCTTTGTCAGAGCAAAGTGACTTCCATTGTTGGGCTTCATGAACTTGCAGCTCAACTTCAGTGGTGAAGTTGGTGTGACTTGCACAGTCAGTTGCACGATGCCATACTAGTTGCTGTGCCCTTGACTGCTTTTTTCAAATGTACTGGATAGAGTACTGGCTTATTTAAAAAATAATGTACTGGGCTATTTTTTTAAAGCAGTACAAAGAAGTCCTTATACTTGCATCCAACAGTGGGGAAGTTGGGGCAGCCTCAGTGGTGCTGAGGCCCAGGGACTCAGTTGAGACCCCCTTCCACACAGACAGGAAGCAGCCACCTTTTTCTCCCTGAAAGTTTGTTCGCTGGGCAGGTGTCTTGTCTACACCTTTCCCAGAGCCCTACCTGAGGTGAGAACCAGAACAAAAATCTTTGCCTATGTGGATGCTAAAGCATGCACATGTTGGAGTTAAAAGCAAAAAGGCCAACAACCCTATGTTCCATTCCTGAAAATGTGTGTTCATCAAATACACTTTGTCATGGCCTGTGGAAAGCCGAGGCCACGCTGAGTGGACAGCGGGTGATCCCTACAGAGGCCTTTGATCCTAGCAGTGAGGAGCCTCATCCACTCCTCTGCACAGGCTTTTCTTCATCTTCAGAAGACCCATGTGGTCAGGATGGCCCTCTCTCCAAATCTCAGGCTATCTTCAGAGCCTCCTGTGGAAAGCCGCAGAGCACGAGATACTTTGGAAAGAAATGTTTTCACATCAAACACTGGTGTTTCTGCTACATTCTGTTGTGACAGGATCAACCTAATGTCCACTGATAACCAGACCAGTGAGACCCAGGGGCGGCCCCCAAAGGAACCCTGATTCACCCCCAGAGACTGCACTGCCTCATGCTGTCATCACCAGGTGATCTGCTGATACCACTCCAGTGCCTCTTCCCCAGAGAGAAGGTTCATTTCTGATGCTGTTCCCACTTGGGACACACACTGCTCTGAGACCCATGTGCTACTGACCTGCTCTCTCTAGAACAGGTTCCAGGTGAGCCTGGAAGTCAAGGTGTCCCAGGCCCAGAGAGAGGCAGGGCAGTGGACAAGTGAGCTGTACATGAGTACTAACTCAGAAGACACAGGAGGAGCCAAGGGCCTCACAGAAGAACTTCCAGGACACAGACACACACAGCTCTGCTGTGGCAACCTCTGCATCAGTGATAGGGTGGTTCTAACATTCTCAGGTGTTTGGAGATGTAGGAGAGCTTCAGAGGAAGATAAAAGAAGGGGGCCTCACGTGGTGCTGTCTAGCTTGAAAAGGAAAGGAGTCAGGAGGGCTTGGCCTGGTTTCAGCAGCCAATATGACCTCTTAGCGCTGCCCTCGAGAAAAGCATGGTCCAGGACAAAGACACACCTAACACCTTGAGACCATGTCCGAGGCTGCAGGGGAGCCAGCGTGGCCTTCTCAGGGGGCACTGCATGGAGGGCACAAGCTCTCCACCCTACCCTGGTGGCTGGAAAACTCCTCTTGGCCATTACTAATAAAGTGCTTCTCCCACCCTTGGTTGTGGGACACAGTTCTGGGGCCCATGACCTCGGGAATCTGTGGGCTTCTGGGGGACAGATCACCACCAGCCTTGCTGCTGCCTACCCTGCATTATGTTGGGCCTCTTGAGGGGGGAAGTGGGTCTGATTGTGAGTTCAGATGTTTTTTCTTAAGACCCATGGGTTTGGAGAGGCTTTGCTCCAGGCTGCAGAGGGGGGTGAAGAGCTTCTCCTGGGTGCTTTGTATTTCCACAGCCACTCTGTCCAGGGCCACAGTGGAACCTGCTGCTCCATGACTCGACACCCTCGGAGGCCTTTCTACCCGTTTCCTTCCAGGAGTCAAGTGACACTGAGGTGAGAGGTACAGCAGAGACAAGCAACACAGGAGGCCACTGGGCAGGAACTGAGAAGCCAAGCGGCAAGGACAGCTCTATGGAGATGGCAGATAAAGTTTAGTTTCCAACTTCATTTGCAATATTCTAATGTAAATTAGCATAGTTATTCATGTCCCACCAACTGTGGGCCTTGGATACCATGACACGTGAGCTGACTCAGGTGTCAACTCTTGGGTGGCTTTCTGCTGGACTGTCCACCTGTTGGTCAGTTTCCCCGCCCAGCACCAGTACTCAGTCGCTACCAGCAAGTCCACACACGGCAGCACGGCGGCACATGAACCAACACCACTCTGGTCCGAGCGGGGCTGCTGCCCCTGCCCCAGAACTAAGGGCAGAGTCACTGTGCAGGATGAAAACCAGATGGCTTTCCTTCAATTAGAGGGATGTGGGCCCTGAGTCAGGACAAGAGCACAACAAAGCCAGGCTACACTATGGTCGCATTAAAGAAACCGGTGAGGAACTGCAGAGCCAGTACTTTACAATATCCTTGAAATTTTCTGCGGAAGTGTTTCCATTAACATATGCTTGTAAGTCTTTTCCTACATTCCTTCCATAAACTTTCATATTGTTTTAGTTCATTCAGTGAAGAAACAAAGAGCTGTCTTTGAAAGCACACGAACATAAAGTTCTGGTACTTCATTTCTGGTGTGTTTTCTACTTGCATAAGGTGTGTTTTCTTCAGGAAAAAAAAAAAAAGAGACAAATCCTCCCCTTGGAGCCATTATCCTCAAAAGATTCCTATGAGAAAAGTGAAATTTAATTTGGGCGGGATGAATGGAACAGTCTGGTCCCATAAGTAGTGCAATATACTTAGCTCCACTCGGATCATTTTAATAACTCACACCCACTCTTTATCCTTTTCACCGGCCTGTGTTTTAGCACTTCCATGTACATCTCTGGAGACTCGAGCATTCCTTCCATGTTTCTGACACTTGTGCTTATAGGTATTGTGGCTGATCCTCTCTCTTCCATTAGATTTTAAATTTATGGTGCACCAAGAACTTTATAACTCCCTCTTCCACTTAGTAGTCCCACAGCGGAAGCCCTGCCTCCCCCACCAACTCTCCTGTAGACCCTGCTGACCTCTGAGCCTCGCCTTCTCCAAATTCATATTGCACTTTTCACTGCATCAGACTCCACATCCCTTTGCTGCAGTAACATCTACTGAGCACTCGTTCTATGACACAGTTTTCCCCCAGCATTCTATATACATTATGCAGTTTAATTCTCACAGTAATTCTATGCATTAGGTACTGTCCTTGTGCTAATTCAATGAACCAAGTTAAAAATTTTGCCTAAGTTGTATGGCCAGTACATGCTTGCATTCATCTAAGTTTCTGAATTCGGAGACCTCCTTAATCATTTTGCTTGGTTTTGCTGCACTATCTCCTCTATATAGAGAGTCCTCCACTTAACCATGGTTCAGTTAAAATATTTGTATTTTACCAAGGTATGAGGGTGACGTGCAGTCAGCAGAAATCACATTTGAATCTTGATCCTTTGTTTAGCTGGAGCTGTTCGTGTGATACTCTCTGTGTGCACTATCCGGGGCTGAGAACCTGTACTTACCACAGTACAGCACACTGTTGAGGTGAGTGCAGTAGGGGGGGGGGATATTGAGTGCTTTTTTGATGACATAATTTCAACTCTTGATGGTTTTTTCTGTACATTTACCCATTGTAAGTCAAAGAACACCTGGATATGTAATACCTATTTTCACTTATTAATTATAAGTTGAGTCTCAGCCAAATGCCACACTATTTCAAATAGCACCTTCAATGCCCAAGCTTATGCTCAAGCAGACACTCCGTAAACACATCTCATGAATTCAGAAGCTGCACTTGGAACCTACTAATCCTCATGGGAGTCTCAGGCATCCTACATGAGCTCATCTAAATTGAATGGAGCCGAACTTTTAAAATCTACGGAACTTTTGCATTTTTATTCTGAGACCATCCAAATATTTAAGAAAATGAATTTATGCTGTCAACTGAGACTATTATTTTCAGGACCCAGTAAAGAAAACTGAACTTGTGATACCTTTTATACATCAGCCTTACCAGAAATACTCATTTATTTCTGCTGTTGAATGAATCACTGTGAAATAAGCAATACTTTACCTTAATTGATGCTATGGAGGAGAGAAATCAGCATCCTTGGAGAGAGGGGAGGATCCCCTGCTTACTTTCCCTGTCTTGTTGCTGACTTTTATGCTGCTTTAAACTTGTACTGCTCTGTTTTAAATCAATTTAAACAAGCCAGTTGCAAGAAGCCAGGATATCTCTTACTTCCTTTGTTCTGGTGCAAAAATTCCTAAAACTATGGTGGCAATAAACAGACTCTACACTGTTCTGAAGTCGATGTGGATTAAAGACACTAAACCTGCTGGAATATAGCGAAGGCAGAACTCTGAGACACTGGCATAGGAAAGAATGCATGAACAAGACCTCAGCAGCACGGGAGCTGGCAGAGAGAAGCACCAACTGGGATCTCATCTTGTTAAAAAGCTTCTACACAGAAAAGAAACCACCAACAGAGGGAAAAGATAACCTATAGCCTGGGATAAAAAAGTTGACCTGCTGTTCCTCAGACAAAGGACTACTATCAAGAATATATAAAGAACTTAAAAATCAACCTCTTCAAATTTAAAGACTCAATTCAAAAATTGGCATCTGAAATAAAAGACATGATGAAATTCTTGCCAGATTATATGTTCACAGTGTGGAAGCAAAGCCCCATGGTTTCATTAGCCCTGAAGGTCTTTGACCAATAACCTGGACGTTAGAGACTAGTGAGGTCTATTTCTCTCCGAATGATTATGTTTGTCAAAAATCCGCCAGGAATCATTCATTGTCTGCATGATCACGTTGAATAACTAATATTAAACTTAGGTGAAACCAGTGCTTCAGATTTGAACATTGGGAGAGTAGAAACAAAGTTGATCATACTTTTGAAAAGTAGTTCTTAGGCTCTTGCACCTTCTCACAAATTACCTGTGACCCTCGAGCTGCTGTTTCGTGCGAACATCTTAGGGACTGAAATAGAAAAGGTGACAGCACTGTTGCATGCCATGTCTGCCCCTAGAAGGACATGGTGTCATCAGGTGGGCCCAAGGATACAAGGCAAGAAATGTTTCACCTCATCCTGAAAATGATGTCCACTCTGCCATCCTCCGAAGGACCTAGGGGGCCTTCATGTATTCTCAGGCCACCTTTTGAGACCCCCTGCTATAGAGAAATTCTGATCCTGTGTCTGGTACTACTTTCCCCTTTGTTTTGGATTTGGAAAGATGAGATCCAAATATGAGCTTCATCTCTGGAGGCAGCGTCAGTCCTACTAGGGTGCTGGCCCCGTCCTCCACTTCCTCTGGGCTGCGCTTTCCTTCTCGGTTGTTTTACCTGACTACAGTGTGTGTGTACTTAGAATCCCCTAAATCTCTTTTTGGAAAAAGATGGAATTTAGAACTTAAAGAAATAACAATAAAACATTAAATGACCATAAATGCTGAGCTGGAGACAATAATTTCTTAAAGTTAGTCTGAAGTTGCTGAGTGCAGTGTCATGATGCCCTAGGAAAATCTGTTACCTTTTAACAAGTTGAAAACTTGTGTTATAATGCACTAATTAGAACAGCTTGGAGTTTTAGTTAAATCTTGTCTCCTTTTGTTTTATTAAAGAAAGTAAAGTAATAATGTTTTGGCTTCTCTTTCTTTTAACTATGGATTTAAAACCAGGTTCTTTACTTTTTGACACATGTTACCCTGGTGGAAAAACAAGATACTTTATCACTTTATCACACTTTTAAAATTTTTATATCTTTATTGGTACATTATATGTACATATTGTGATCACACTCAACATGGAGAGTTTGTACCAGTATATGACACAGCTTAACTCTCATTTTTTCCCTTCCCCCACCCACCCCACAGCCTCTGCCCCTATATACTTAAGCTTTGTTCCTTTTACTTCCATCATGTCATTTTTCCCCTCCCTACTTGTATTTTACCTGTGTTGAACATTTTGATAGTCCTCTCACATAAATGAGTCATGGTGCCATTTATTTTGTGTGAGTTCAGTATATTGTGGCTAATTGTATACATTGGAGCATTAGAGGTGTTGAATGAAATCAGTTCAACAGAAGTAATAGGTCTCTGTATCTGTGTACTATATGATCAACAAGTTATCTTATCTTTCACGTGCGGCAGGCAGCTTTCTGTCCCAGCCAGTAGCCCATTGTTAAAGATGAATGTTTGAAAGCAGGAGATTTCTCCCATGAAGCCATAAATCCGTGTTTGTGGTATTGTCTAATCTCTGTTGTGGGAATGGATCTGACATCACCAGCTGAAAATTATGACTTCTTTCAACCCCAAATCGGGGTGAAGATGAAGATGAAGACAAATTTCCTCCCTATATTCAGGCAAATGTCACAGTGGTGTGTAATTGTGTTACTCATGCTGAGAGGCAAATGGACTTAGGGTTGCTACCCTTTAATTGGAGTTATCTTTCAGGAGATGTCACAGTTTATGTGTTCACTAAAGCAGTTGAACTGAGCCTTTCCTTCCCCTCTAGCTAATCCAGGGCTGGAGAATGCAAATGTCATCACTGTAATATTACAAGTCATGGAAACAACCCAGAAAGGAGGATTTTCATCCAGGGGTTCAAATCAAGTCCATATTTCCAGGTCCCCAATCCCTGCCGCATGTTCTCACATCAAACATTTCCAGTGCACATCACACCTTGCTGGATATAGTCTTTAAATTCCACTTGTCAGAATGATATGATGCAAGTGCTGTGCTTTATGGAGGGAAAACGCCCCGCCACTTACTTATCCGGCACTGCTTCTTCAAGCCCTGACAACACCCTCCATGAAAGGAGCACTGCCTGGTCATCTGTCCTGTTCTCTGGTGTTTGAGCATATGTTGGAAGCAAGGACATCATGTGGGAACCTTCTTCTGTTAAAGAACAAACAACACCTTCCAGGTGAAAGCTTGTGGGACGCCTTAAATCTGCATCTAAACTCTTGCCTGCACATGGTTAAACATGTCCGCAGCACTACAGAGAAACTGACTTACAGACAGTCACCCTGCGAACCAATGGTGCAGCCAGGAACGGAAGCAAATGTACCAGCGCTTTGTAAAGTGCCCCAGTTGGAAAAGACTCTGAGATTGGTCTCCAGTGAAGCCTGCTCTGGGAGGACTGGCGGGACTTGGCTTGGGAGCAGCTCTTAGCACTCTTTCCAATACCTTCAAAGTGGTTCCTAGGCAGGTGTGGGCTCTGCTAAATACCCATTTCCACTAGGGAGGGCACAGACAATTCCCTCTGCATTTAAGGATAATATGGAGGCAATAGTTGTACTTCAAAAAGAATGTTCAGGTTTAGAGGAGAGGGGCTGTTCTGTCTGGAAAATCCAAACATACTCTTTGAGCTATAAAATCAATCAAGCAAACAGACCAACAACAACAAATTATATATACCAGGTCAAAACAAAAATATGCACATCTTATTTTGAAAGCATATTTTTTTCTTTCTTTTTTTTTTTGCTGTGCATTGGATTAAATATTTTCAGCAACTGCTACAGTTGGAACTGTTAACACCTGAGTATTTGAACTTTTGCTGCCCAGGGAATCTGAAAGCCTTCTGAAATGCCTCGATCTGCCCTTCAGTCTTTCACTAGCAAGGCGGAGCCAGTAACACTTTGGGGGAAAACATTCATTTAACAGGGAAAAACATAGTTTGTTTCCCATGTGTATTTGCAGCTTAAAACAGATTCTCAATACATATTTGCTGACTGTACTAATAAAGATCACTGTCAAAACCCAGGCCTATGAAAGATGACCATTTCCCATGCTCATTTTGTGGGAAAGGTTGTACTGTTACAGCGAAGGGGAGTGGCTAGTTCATGGGATACTACAGCATGATTTGATAACATGTGATGCAAAAATATTTTGAGATATCTCATTACTCATGCTGATATTAGGGCCACTATTGAATTTAATGTGTCATTGAATTTGATTCTACTTTCCATTCCGTGTAATTATTCCCTTCTGACATTCATCTAATTAGTCAAAACAATAAGGCCACCATTGTTGTTTAATTTTTTTTAGAAGAGAAAAACTCTAAGGAAGAGTCAGAAATCTTTGAGTACATATGTGCAACATGAGAGTCAGATTTTAATGTTAGTTTTTAATTTTTACTTGCAAAGTTTCATACAGATTAAATCCTTTCAAAGAAGGTTTTGAAATGCTCTGGTAACTGACAGCTGCACAGAGATAAGCAGCCATTTGTCAAGCAGTAGCTTAGAATCCAAGATACAGGTGACATATAACATTGTATTAAAGAGTGATAAACACAGTTTGATTACCAAGACAGTGGGAAGAGGTTGTCAGGGAAGGAGCAAAACAATGATTTTAAGTGAGTAACCTTTCACCTGGCTCCCCTTGGTCAGAGTCCAGGACTGACCACGGGGACAGGAACTCTTTCTGAGGATGTGCTGGTAAGAAGCTGTGAGTTCGATGTGTCTGGTGGTCTTGGCATGATTCCCAGAGAACTCCAGTTCCCAGCACATAACTAAAGAACCTCAGCTTTGGCCCAAATGGCAGTCTTTGTTCTGTCAAAAAAAGACTGAGTGTGGAAATGGACCATGGGGACACAGCTTTTCCTACTGACAGGCTCCATCTCTGAATGAGTGGAAGGGACTCTGCCAGTCACCTCTAGAGAAGTGGTGATGACCAGGACCGCTCTCAAGCCGACCTTGGACTGCAGTGGACGTGGGTTTTGAACAAGCTGTTCTGGAAGCCTAAGGCCATCATGGGAGGTCGTACAGTAACATAGCATTTATCACTTGGAAAGATAAAGTGATCTCATGTGCGGCCTTCATATCGCAGTCCTCCAGGAGACGTGAGAAATAAGCTGAGAAATTTTATTCAGCAGAATTCCTCCCCTGGGTATGGGGAAGAGTGAGTCTCAGGCATCTTTATTAGAAATTACGCACCTGACGGCTCCCAGACAGAGAGAAGGAGAGCATGCACAGTCCCACACTAAAACACTTTTCAGAAATCTTTAGAATGCATTAGTGCATTAATACACAAGGGTTTCGCTCTGATTGCCTGATATGGAAATCCCAGCTGCTCATCTTTAAAAAGCTGACACTTTCCATTATAAAGTGATTTTCCCCCCACTGGTTTTCCTCTTTCTTTTAATTCATGCCATTCATCTATAGACTCCTTATATGGTCCCTATGGTTTCTAAAATTACTTAGGGAAGAAATTCTTCCCCAAGGTCACTATAAGTGGCGAGACTGAACGACTCTTGTTCATGGATTAAGCTACAAAGACATTTGAAAAAAATACAAGGTAGGTTATAGTGATTCTAGTCTCTATCATTGTATCATTCCACTGGTGTTCTGATCCAAACAGAATATTTTAAATCAACTGGGGCAAAGCATAGAAGTTCCTTAGAGGGATTAGATCACCATATAGAAAAGTAATTATAAAACAAATCACAAAATTAGTTCTAGCATATGAGGAAAGGAAAGAGTGCCTGGAAATTTTTCACAGGAGAAAACATCACAGATCAAGAAGGCAGACCTAAGATGGCAATTTAATCAGTCCCTCCAACTTTATCTTATTTGATC
>PVIR01018346.1:0-33509 GCA_004026965.1 Petromus typicus | reverse complement strand
TAGTTTTATTTTTAGCAAATCATCTTGGATCAATGTTCACTAATAATATTTTTAATTTTTTGTGTTTTATAATTTTATATAAAAATCGTGAGGCCATGCTGTGATAACATAGTGATCACAGAAAAGTTAGTCACTTCACACTTAAGCGTTTATTTTCCAATTGTGTAAAACCATCTGAGATCCAACTGACTGCTTAGGCATTTCCTCCCCGGAAGGAGCAGAGAACAGGCTGTCTCTCATTCGCTGCTCCTGCCTGTGGAATGTGTGGCCTTCAGGGTTGCTGTTTCAGGGGAAGAGACAATCCTGGGGAAGCTTTCCATTGCCTGTCCTGAAGAAAGCACCCTATTCTTCATTGCGTGGTCCACTGTCAGAGCCTGTTCTTGGGCGCTGCGCAGAGAAGAAAGGCCCTGAGCATTCCCAAGCTGCAGTGTTCTGATCATGTTTGGTCTTCATGTTCACAAGTAGACACTTGCAGTAGGAAATCTCTTTTGGCACGGTGCTTGTCTCCAATTCTCCTCTGCTAGGAAATTTTCTTTCCCCAGTTTGATGCTCACCTTTTAATTTGTATTCTGCTTTGAATTTGCTAAGTGAGTTCCTGTCACAGGTGCCTAAAACACTTAAGAAGAATCAAGAAGTGCCATTGTATTATTATTATTTTTAAAGTAAAGAGAAAGACATGTCAATCTTTAAGTGATTATTTCTTTGAAGAACTCTTTATCATTTAAGCCCTGAAGCAGGGTGGAAGATAATTAATAAAGAACTTTTATCTTAGGAATTATGCATAAAAAGGGAAAAAGTACATAAAATTAACATCATTATTGAACCATTTTCTGGCAAGCAGGCTACTTGACTTGAAACTGAACAGTCTAGGTGTTTATTTATTCTGATGTACTTGACTGGCTTTCATGATGGTTAAATTTTCCCCAGAAGATCATTTGGAGTCTATCTTTGTGGAAGAAGAGCACCCACACAAGCAAATTAAAATATAAGCTAAATTCAACTTTGTTCAAATGTACATCCACCTAGGGTCTCTCCCCTGCTCTCAAATCTTGATCCTGCCCACACTCTCAGGAAGAAATGAAAAAACTATGAATGTATCCTTGTCTCGCACTAAGGTGAGCGATGAGATCTTTATTTCCTTCCTTGACATATCTACTAATAGTATAAAGTTGCTGTTTAACATGAATATGTATTAAAACTCATTTAGTTTAATGGCCTTATGATCAATCTCATACAAGGCAAGAAATTTCCTGCAAAGTTTATTATTTCTATATTCTACAGACAAATTTTTCTAGGACACTATCCTTGTTTTTCTTTCATTCTTCCTTTTCTAGCTTCTAGCAATAAACACTTAAGAAGTCATCTTCCTGTAAGATTCATTATTCAGGTCAAAAATCTCATTCCAAAATAGTAATTTCAATCTACCCAGTGGATTTTTATGCACGATGACTTTTTAGCAGATTTCTGACCTAGAATTTTAAAAATTAATTTGAATTTGGATTGAGCTCTTTGCTTCTGAAATTGCTTTCCTGTACTTTATGTAATCTTTCTGTTCATTTCCATTCTTTTCACAATGTTATTTGCTACTGGGTTACAGTATCCAGGATAAAACATTTCTACCCTTCTTCCAAAGGTAGCTCATCACTGACTCACTTTTGCTAAGGGATGATTGTTAAATAGGAAAACAAAAAAAAAAGAAAGAAAGAAAATCTCAACAGACAATGACTCACACCAGTTAGTACAAACTTACCCAGCAAAGCAAGCTGATAAATATAAGAATAGTTATCTACTAGTAGGAGGTAGGAAGATAGCACTTCCCTTATAAAAGAAAGTTTATTACATAGCCAGGCATCGTAGAATCTGATCCTTAACATTACAAGAATGAATACCCTTTCTCTATAAAGTGAATGTTGCATAACTATGGGTTTGTTATCAATGGTTTTGTTATAAGTTGTCTTTTCCTAAGAGAATGATAACTGCTGAAGAATTTAACAGATGAAATGATTCTCACAATTATGCATATGGCCCTGGAGTATTTAATAACAAAGCAATTAATAGATGTAAAAACGATCTCTGTCTAAAGTGGGTAACATTATGCAACGCAGTTTATAGACTTCCTTGAAGGAAAAGCACTTTACACAGATGAGGCTTAGGAAGTGCATTAAGAATCAGGGTCCTAGAAGGAAGAGTAAGAATACTGAAGTTTGTAAAATTGCCAAATTCCGAATTGTTTTTAGCTCTTTGGTAGCAGCGGGGAAAAGAGTTTTGTTCACAAACATATGGACAAAGTTGATAAGATCTAATTATATGTTTGCAGCTGTTTCAAATCTGTAAATATCTAAAGTTGGTCAACATCATCGAAGCCTGACAAAGGCAGTATAAATAAAGGAAATTAGCTAAAAACTGAAACAACAACAACAATCCCTTTTGAAGGGAGGAAATTAAAGGCTGACGTTTTCTAAGTGTGACTTAAACAGGATAAAGATCAGAACAACAATGCTCTACATACAGAAGACGTTTGCACCTCATTAACAGGAGCTCTGGAACCAATTGGTGTATATTGGAGACATCCAAAAAAATTCTCACTAGATAGATGTTGTTTAAACAGATACGATTCATTAGTATTGATAAAAGACTACTCTGGTCATTTGGACAACTTTTAAATACAGTTAAAGGCTTGTAACAGACTATCAGTCAGTCATTTCAAAAGAATGTAAAATGAAGATTTAGTAATTCTTCAATGAAAGATCATGTTTAACTTTAATGAAACGTGGCTAATTATACGGGAATGATAGTTGCATTTACTGGATTATCCATTTTCAAAACAAAAACAATCAAAATAAGGAAAACAAAATAAAATCATGAACAGAAGTAACTTCTATGTTTAATGGTGCATGTATAAGTTGGAAAAGTGACAAGAATGATGGATGTTATGCTTAACATACTAAAAATGTAAATAGGAAGGTTAGGTGATATCTTTAATGATAATAGAAAATATTTGAGGAGGTAGACATATTTACATTTTATTGTTCCTCTTCTCCTAATATGTCTGACCAAAATCATTGTCATGTTTATAACAGAACACTCAATATGTTTGCTAAGTAACTGTAGCACTCCAATTAGATCACAATTGTCGCTGTTAAAATTTAATATCTGTTCTTCATTTTATGTACAGTTATATGCACAGATATGAGTCAAACACATTTACCTCCTCTTTTTAATGACAGGGAACAAGGTACAACAACTTATCATTTAACTGAAAAGTAAAAACATTGTCCTGGTACAATTCAGACACTTAGGCAGTTGAGGTCATTCTCTGAGTATTGGTAGGTTTAGCTCCCATTTCCGGGAAGATGTGTTTTACTGGGGTCATTTACTGCTTCACGCTAAGCAGATCTAACTGTTGTGCCAGGATGAGTACAACTGGCTAGTATCTGATATTCTATGGAAATCAAGGGTCCACCATCATGAAGGATAATACCAAACTTGCAGAACCAGAATGCAAATTGCAAAAAATATATTCATCGTATCAACATCTGGATACAACTGTCTGTTCTAGAAAACATGGTCCACACATAACTAAGATCAAAATTTCGACTGGTTTACATCTGTAATTGTTTATCATAATCTTACTGAAAGAATGTACACATTCAAAATATAATAAAGAAATGTCTTATTTTAGACCTTCAGAGTAGTGCTAATACTATAATTCATTCTTTGCCAGAACAGTCAAAACAGTTTCAAAGACTTCTGTTTGATATTGTCTATCTCATTTACTTTTACACTATAAGTTACAGACTCAACCAGCACCTGAGTTCATCCTTAATAGATAGATACTAATGCACATGGAGTGCTACCACAGAATGAGTCTGTCGGCTTATTACATCTACTGAAACCTTGATGCACCGAGAGGAGAACTGCTTCTGGTCTCCATTAGCCTTTACCCTAAGGGGGTTTTGATGAAAGTTTGAGTCTTAATTACTAACTTAGCTCAAATGTTACAACCAGTAAACACTTTAAGAAGTTTAAACTCTTCTTTGTTTAGTGGAATCATTCAGTGGGTACAGTGTCTGTGCACTTTCATTTTAACACACAATAATGACAAGTATTTACTAGCTCTTTAATTTGCCTGGGTATGTAAGTCACTATTATCTAGCTGTCTTATCCTGGAGTACCGTGGTGTATGAGTTATTACCATATATACCTTTGGTCAAGGTAATAGTTCTCATCGCTTATGGCAACTCCTTTAATAGCAAAGAGGCCATATTCCTAGCATTTCTTATCTATAAATTACTTCCCAAGAATTCAGGAATCCCTTCTCATACCTTATCTTCAATAAAGAGAATGTTCTTTGGTCTCTTCCAGATGGCTTGATTAGATGGGGAATTTCTCCTCTCACATAATAAATATATTTGAGCACACTAACCTGGGTGAACTTTCTGACATTTGTTTCTTCCAAAGCTCTAGTTCCTTCTATGTCTCATTTTCTAAGAAATAATCAGTAATTAAGTTTATTGTTACAGTTTAGATATACGTGATGAGCACATTCACCATTTGTACCTGAATATCATATATCTACATTCTCCTTTTCCCCCACTCCTATAATCTCCCTACAACCTCTCTTCTTTTCCTTATTTACAAAAGCTTTTCTCCACTTTTCCTTTTCTCTTCCTGCTTTTCACCCTCCCACAACCCTAGTTCTCCTGCCTATTTGAGCATTTTATTCCTATTTCACAATATCTAACATACATTTTGGTCCTTATTTACACTTTTGGTTTTTCACACCAGAGAAACAATATGATATTCTCACAGGTGTGTTGAAATTATTTCACTTAAGATTATGGTCTCCAAATAAATTCATTTATCTTGAAATGTCTCAATTTTTTCCTTCTTTGTGGCCATATATAGCACTTATACTTGTCCCACAAGGAAGGACTGCTCTTGTCTATAAAGGAGAAAAGGCTGAGCTATCTCAGGAGCAAGCTTGTGGAGTTTTGTGATTTTTCTCTTTCTTTAACCAAATGTGCTAACCCCTGGTGTTGGGAACTGTGGACAACTCACTTGGATTTAAGACTTACTTGCTGGGATTAAGAATGTCTGCCCTGGCCTATGTAATATTCAACTACAGGGATTATTGTGGGACCACCCTGGTTTATGCACTCTAGGAATATGGGTTGAAGGCTTGTTACAAGATAAAGGTGCAGGTGAGCTCAGGTTAGGGGTTCTTTTGCTCTCCCTTCTGCTGCCACAGTATCTGGTCTTTGGCTGCTGCTGCTCAGAGTAGCAACAATTGAGTCTGGGTTTAGCCTTTTTCCTCAAGGTTCTGACTTTGTTGTTTGTTGGTTATTAATCCTTTAACTGTGAGACTATTGGGGGATTGGAGTTTGCCACAAGGGTTCTAGCTGAGTCTTTTTCTCCAGATTACCACACCCTGGTGTCAGAATCTTGTTATTTTTCTGCTGTGGGCCTGACCTTAGCGTGGAGTATTTGATGAGTCTGTGCTTTCACTCTTCTTGTTCTTCTGTTACTCATAATTGAATCCTGGAGCCGACTTTTTAAAATCATAGTCTTCCTTAAAGATATAATCTTCATAACAGTGTTAAGTCTATTAGCTATGGCACTAAGTGTTGGGTGTATGAGGTATATTATTGTGAAGTCACTATTTTGCTCTCCTAATATACTTCATATCAATCTACTTGTGGTAGGTAGAAGTAGTTTCTCCTAAAGATACATGATGTCAGAAATGAGAGAATTTTCACTTATGATTACAGTTGTGAAGATTTGGATAATTATCCAGGTGGGCCTGGTTTAATTCTCTGAGTTTTTAGAGAGAAAAACCTTCTGCAGCAATGGTCAGAGAGACACATGATGATAAATGAAGGGACAAAGACTGTAATATGGAAAAGACTTGATCTTGGTTGTTCAGATGATAGAGGAAAGGAGAAATTAACTAAAGAATTTAACAGCTTCTAAAAGTTGGATTTTGATCGCAGTTCCTAGCCATCAAGAAAATGGGACCTTAATCCTATCACTTCAAGAGAGGAAAACCTGTGGTAAACTCAAGTAATAAAGAAAACAGATTCTTTTTCTCAAGATTCCTCCCCGCCAAAACCCCACAATCTCTCCAATGCCTTGATTTTAGGTTTATTTATTTATTTGTTTGCTTGCTTATTTATTTATTTTTGTACCAGGAATTGAACTCAGGACCTTGCACCTGCCATGCAGGTGCAGCACCACTGAGCTACCTGTCTGCCCTTCCAATACCTTAATTTTAGCATGGAGTATATTCCTGCTGAACCTTGGATCTACAGTTGCAAACAGTATTTAACATTAATTTGTATAATTCAAGATGCTAAGGTTGTGGTTATTTTTATGGTAATAATAGAAAGCTAATGTGCTTCTTAGATGAGACTATTTATATTATCTCAAATCACCCATTGACAGATCTGCTACACAAATAACTCCACCAAGCATATTAGTGTTCAATGATACTTTTGAATAAATTGACTGGTTTGCTCTCTAAGTGTTGTCAGAACTGGGGTATTTGTTTTTCCAAATAAGTAGGTGCTATGAGCAAGTGGTTTAATTTCAGAATGTTATCTGAAAAATGTGCTTTGTGAGATCATTGCTGCTAATGACTGCAAACCCTTGATTCTCTCTAAAACAAAGCAATCTCAAGGACTTCACATATGTAATTAACTTATTAAATGTAAGGACTGTAAAAAAGCCAGAAAGAATGACATCACAATTTTACATAATGGAGGGATTCTGAAACTAATTGTAACACTTTTGAGAACTATTCAACAAACTTACTGGGTCAGTTCCTACATTATTCTACACAAACAATATAATAAATGTTCATCTTAGCAGCACAGAAAAATTTCCTCCAAACTAAACCATATTCTAGCACACAAAATATGCTTTAATACAAAATAATTGAAATTATCCCATGCATATTGTTAGATCAGAAGACAACAAAACTAGGAATCAATGGCAAAAGAAATCATATAAATTATGCAAACATGTGGAGATTAAACAAAATGCTCTTCACTAATCAAAGGATCACAGAAAAAAAATCAATGAAGATATTAAACAGTTCCTAGAGTCAAACAATAATGCCAAAAGAAAATATCAGAGTTTATGCAGCATAGTAAAAACAATACTAAAAGGGTTGTTTCTCACAATGTCCAGAAAAAGAATGAGCAGAATAAATCACCTGATCATATGTGTAAAGTCCTACAAAAATGAGAAAAATCTAAATCCCAAGCTTATATAAGGAGGAAAATTATAAAATTAGAACATAAATAGCAATATTGTGAGACAAAAATTTGAAGAATAAACAAAGCAAAGTGTTGGTTCTTTGAAAAAAATAAATAAAATAGAAAATCTTATAGCAAATTTTATGACAAGGAAATATAAGAACCATTTAAAAATGACAGAATCAGAATATACATTGTAAAAATGCAGAAGATTATAATAACTACTTCGAAAACCTGTATTCCAATCAATTGAAGAGTCCAGAAGAAATCAATACATGACTAAATAATATGTGTAACCAAAACTGAATGAAAAAAATATTAAAACCTTAAAGAGCACAATAACAGAAATAAAAGGTTCAATGAAAAATGAGTAACTGAAATGAATAGACAGTACTCAAACAAAGTAAATATGGCCAAAAATACATGAAAAAATGTTCCACATCTCTGGCCATTAGAGAAATGCAAATGAAGACAACATTGAAATTTTCATTCCAGAAAGAATGGCTATCATCAAGAAATCAGAAAAATAGCAAGAATTGGTCAGGCTGTTTAGAAAAAGGAACCACTCTCCCTTCTTGCTGGGAATGTGAGGCAGTACAAGCATTATGGAAATCACTATGGAGATTCCTTTTTAAAATGCCCAAAATAGAAATTCCATTCAATTCAGCTATGCTCCTTCTAGCTACCTTTCCAGAGGAGTTAACGATGTTGTATTGCACTGATGCTCACACACCCATATTTATACCAACAAAATCCACAGTTGCTAAATCTTGGAAGCAGCCCATGTGTCTACTGAAAGATGAATTATTAAAGAAAATTGGTATTGATATACAATGGAATATTATTCTGTCATAAAGAAGGATAAACTTGAGGCATTTGTTGAAATAATGCACCTTGAGAACATATTGGTAAGTGAAATAAATTGGACATAGAAGCTTACATATCATTTGGTTTCTCTTATGTGAGAAGTTCAGTGTATAAATCAATTAAAGAATTAAATTAAAGAAAGCAGGAAGCAGGAAGTTAGACCTTTTGCAAAAGACAAGAGGAGCAAAAGAAAAAGGAAAGAAGTAGGAAAGGGAAAAGCAAGAAATGAAACAATTAAGACTGTATGAATATGTACCCACTCCTAAGAAGGTAATCATTAGGTATGCAAACATGCACAATTAAAAATAAAAATTAGAAGTAGATTTATACCTGATGAAATGTAAGTTGAATTAGAAAGGTATAAATGGGCATTTTACTAACGGAATCACTTCAGTTGTTTGGTAAGAGTTTGCAATGGAATTTTTAGTTTAATAACTATTGTTATATGACCACCTATGTAAATAAGTGTATCTTCTTTTAGAATCATTTAAATTTATACCTAGGGTGAGCTGGCTTTCACTTTCTCTTAACAGTGAAACAAAACAAAGCAAAATTTCTGAGTACAAAATTACAAAAGCATTTGAGGATCCACTAATCCCCACTTGTTGCTACAGAATGATAGTTAGGAAAACCAAGCCCTTGGGTGCATTTCCTTAGAAGAACACAGAATATGAGTATCAACATATTCAGTATCTGAATATCATTTGAGATCAGTGCTTAGGAGAAAAATAAATAGCTGCAGGGCAACAAGACTAGCAATCTCACTGCTTTCTCTATGAAAGACAGGGAAAACCTCATGGATAAATTTTCCTTTGTTATGTGAACAGATGAAGACCATGCAGCCAGTGAAAAGCGCCATATGCACACACCCACAAAATACAGGTTCATCAAAGGAAGGAGAAATCCAAAAGATATACCTTGAGATGATCAACCATATGTATTTATTAGCTTTAGTAATGTTCAAGGGATTTTTATAAAGCTATTGAACTCAAAACAAATATTGATATATTCTATACAGAAAATGTGTATCTGGTGTTTTCTCACTAAAATGTCATGCCTTTACATACTTAAAGCAACAGATTACAACTTTCTTCCCAAGAGTTTAGAAATTATGAAATACTTGTAATTAACCAGCTGACCATTGAGAAAATTGAACATGGATAGCCTATTTAGTAATTAGCAAAATACAAAATACTTTGGGTTAGAAGAAGATTAAACTTCACAGCATTAAGTAACTTTAAGCATTTTTATTCATTGCACAATGAAAATAAATCAATGAGCATTTGTCTGAAATGACAAGAAGATAGGAAGACACATGAGGAAGAGGTGAGGATAGAATTCATTAGTATAAGATCAGAACTTAATGGCTTAGTTAATATAACTAATGGGTTTTCTTAAGAAATCTCACTTAATTCCACTTTTAGTATGCCTCTAATATTTAGGCAAAACAAAATTTTAGGGAACAAAGATGATGATAACACACTGGTAAAATATATATATTTAAACTGTACAAGGAGCTTCATGTAACTACATTTGAAGATGTGAAAGCACAAGATTATTTTCAGGAAAATATGTTATTAAATTATCTCATTAAAATATTCAATGATATTAAGCTTGAAAAATGAAGATATAATGAAAAAAATCAATAGAGGAAAGAGAAGCAGGTACCAGATATATTTTACTGCAAGGAAACTAGTCTCATATTAATTTTTAATGAACCTGTATGAAGACCAGAAATGTAATACTTGGAGCGAAATGTAATCCTGTTTATACATTTCATTGTATTGGTATCAGACAATACTGAGTACCCATTTCACAAAGGCAGACTTCCACAGTTTTTTTAGTATCATGCATATGAAAGCCTCCTCAGTCGTCTAATTTCATCTGCCATCAGCTTTTTATTTTAATCTCAAATAACTACACACTGTCTACAAAAGACCAGACAACATGAAGGCCTCTCTAAGGAGCCAAAAACAGTTCATGAAAGGAAACAGTTGGATCTGAGAGGTCCTGTCTTATCTTTACTGCTGAGTCAATATTTATTCAATAATTGCTTTCATGTCTACAACAATCAGACAGACAATACTTTTAAACCTAGACGTGTTCTCCAAGGGAATCAGCTTGGTTGCAGTGTGTTTATGCTACAATCAGAAGTGACTTTATTCTCTTGTTCCTATGTCAGAACAATAGCTGTAGAACACTTCTCTGCTGACCAGAATAAGAAATTGTGCTCAAGAGCTGAAGGATAATGATGCAGATTACTCATATGCATAGAAATTGTGTCATTCCGTGAGCGGATGGAGATAATCCGCGCATGCTCCTCAGGCAATTACACTAGCTCAAAAGCAGAAAAGGTCTATTTGCAAAGAACTTAGAAAAAGTGCCAGGGGACGTGGTGCACAGATACTCCTGAGAGTAATAGAACAGGGAGAAGCGGTCACCACAAGGTAAGGTCGAAGCAGGGGAAGGAAGCTCTAGTCTTCCGTAGAGAAATGCAGCTGAGCTGGAAGAATGTGGCAAGGTGAAAGTGGACGGAAATGAATACCTGTTCCTCACTGCTCCACCGCTGTTGTGAACTGCTGATGCCACCCAAGGATCAAAGGGCCCAAGCCAGGGAGCAAGAGGAAAGGTATGTACTTGGGGTGACCTTCCAGGCTCAGAAAGTTGGACTTTCTGGATGGGTATCAAAACCAAAGAAGTCTAGAGACTTCATATTTTTCTTCCTTTTACCATTTAGCAAAAACTAATAAGTGTGAGCTAAATAAAGTACACAACTGTTTATAACTTCACAGATGGATTGGCATGACTTCCCATTGGTTAGCCACGCAATATAGTAGTTACGGAACCAGTTTCAGATCTTCTCAGTCTTGATCCTTACCCATAGTCTCTAGGTCTACAACTACAGCTTCTTTTCCAACATTTGTAGAACCTAGAGTAGAGCAAGAGTAGAAGAGGAAGCCCACATACCATATGTGAAATATTGAAAAGTTACATATTAAGCTAACAAAGTGCTAAATAAAATCTGTTCTGTGTTCTGTTCTTGAAAAATATATCTTCGTGATTACAAAACTGAGACATGTTCATTGGTTTAGCTTTTATATGATTGTAAGTCAGCAAACACACCAAAGAGGAGTTAAATCACTGGAGACTGAGCATGCCTGGCATCCTGTTTGTACCCAACAATGTGTGAGTGAACAGAGAAAAGTCACACATAATCCATAAGTAATAACATTTTATTAACATTTATTTTTATTGCTTTCATTCTACCAAAATCAGTTACTATGTCTACATAATCAATATTTTCATCTAATTGGTACAGTATTGATAGATGTAATTTCATCCTTAAAAACTAAATATAAATGTAGCCCAAGTATAAAAATTACACTTGAAATTTTAGGTGAAATAATTTTATTATATAATATATATTTTAATAATTAATAAGTATATTTTATGATAAAAACCCAAAATATACTTAAGTGAATACTTATATTTATACTTTTATAAATTAAAAATTTTTCTTCAGAAATACTTATTAAAGTTGAATGGGAAAATTCAACTTACAATTAGCAAATATAATTTAAAATTTTATTCTTCGTAAAGGTTAAATTTTAATTTGTAGTTGGAAAACTTTAAATGTCTTTAAATTTATTTCATAAAATGTCTAGGGATTAAACTTCTAATGTCAACATATCTGACAGTGTAAAAGGTCAGTATCCAGGCTCCCAGGAGATATGTCTAGATCCAGATATCAAAGTACTGAGGACTTCTAGAATTATCCAACTCTATAAATGCCTGAAGGATCATCTTTTAGGATATACAAATAAAGACAGTTCAATCTCAACACTAGCAAAGGCTATTTTATTGTCATGCTACCTCATATAGAAGACACCAAGAGAGGCTCTGCTGAGGCCTGAGAGGTGTCAGTCACGGGCACAGATGATGTCTGTGGAGTGTTGTGCCCACAGAAAGCCAGCTGCCTGAGCCTCCACTGCATTCAGTGTGAGTCCTTGGGCTCTGCAGAGTCACCTGAATGACAAGGCTCAAGCCCATGCTCTGCTTGCCCAGGTCTGAGGCTGGTTCTCTTTGACTTTAGAAAGAACAGACAGTTTTAAAATGGCAACAGACTTGCATTCAAACAAATATTCTTGCTCCTGTCCCTGATAATTTAAATCCCTACGTACCTATAGCTGACAAATGTGCTGAGCTGTCTAGAGGTAAATCTTATCAGGTAATTCTTGCTGATTTCCCATTTTAAGCCTATACTGATTCTATTCAACTAATAAAAACATAATAAGACACGTCAACAGTAAATTGCACTAGAGATAAAAGTTGCCCAGAGATCAAAGTTCTTCGAGTTACAAAGTTCGGAGTGTCCTATTTGACAAGGAAACCAGAATCCTTACACTTTGTGGGAAGAAAATGCCATAGCAAAAATTTTTGTTTTGTTACTAAAATTGCATTTTCCAGATTTAGTACCTTCTCAAAATTCATCTGTTGGAGTTTCAAAAGTCTGTGTCTCACAGACTTGAAATAGTTGTTTTGAAATAGTTTGAATGTGTTTGAAATAGTTTCCTGAGAGTAAATGAGTTTCCTACCTCCCTTTCTTTTCTTTCTTTCTTTCTGGAGAAATTTTATAGAAGTTGGCATGAATATCAACATCCTTTTAAGATAGGAAATTTCTACATTATTTAAAGATAAAAACTTAGGTATATATGATTCAGATTTTTAAATTATAGATTACAATTGCAAACATTTCTGATTTTAGTAAATCTCTAAATCTTGAACATAAAATTGAATAATTCCCTAAATTTGAATGAAGCTATTCATCTTTCCTTTACAATTTCAGGGAACTAAAACATGGAATAATTCATTTTAAAATGAGAAAGAATATGCAAAATGTATTAGTTAACAATAACTACATATATAAAGTAGCTATTTTAATTGTTCCAAGGAATTTTCTTAATTTCTAATTAAATGCATGAGTAGTCAAAAAAATATACTTTGGGTTTAGAAGGCAATTTAAGGATTTGTATTTGACCCAAATAGCCTAAAAATAATTGTGTTTCTTTGATTTTCTCCTTTCTATGAGAAAAAAATTAAAGAAAATAGAGCCAATATGATGTAAATTGTAATCTGTAAATCTGGTTGACGGTGGCACCAAACATAAATTACAGTCATGAATGGAGACAGTTGGAACAAAAGTTCAGAACTGTTTTATTACACAAGAGGTCAAGGTCAGGAGCTGTTTAAAGTTTCTCCGTTATGTAATGAAGGTGGGGGTGGAGAAAAGAAAGAGGAAATAGTCTTGAGTTTTCTTCTAACAAACCAACTCTCTGGGACTCCTGGCATTTATGATGGGGCAAAGCATTACGACAAGTAACACACATAGCTCTGCCTTGGCTGAATAGACTCAGTGTTTCAAATGTAGCAGGTGTTTTGTGCAAAAATAAAGGCTCTTCATCAACAGCTAGCCATCTGCAGGAGTCCAAGACACTAACATCTAAAATAACACAAATTTCCATGTAAGGACTATTAAGATACTAATCAGGGTGGGTTTTCAGGGGGACTTCATGACCTCTTTTTAAAATTTTAATTCTTTAGAAGTATAATTCCTGAAGAAGTTGAAAACTAGTAGTGCACTGGTCAACTCGGCGAGAATTTTTATTTTGTTTAGCTCTCTTAGCTTAATAAATATAATAACACACTTAAATGTTTTTAGACAGTTCTGTAATACTGACACAAGCCCACTTCATAATGCTAATTTTATTAAAAGTTCCTAGAAATTATTTTTGAATTTTGCTTCTCTCATCATTCCCTCTGCTTTTATTTATAAGTCTCTTATCTGTCTATACTCCCTGATTCTGTTTTTTTAAGTTGACTTTATTGGTTCATTTTATATATACTCTATGATCACGTTTAACACGGCAGGTTTATGTCAATACATGACACCTTGATTCTCATTTTTTCCTCTGATTCTGTATTGTTTTTATTTTTTTCTTTGTACTTGTCCTGAAGTGCAGATGACATTTATACTTTGATCATCTGATTCACTTTTCAAAATGTTTCAGTGTATAAAATTTATGAATTTTATTTTAATGATTTCATTTTTCCCGGTTGGCACATTTTTTACTTTTATGGACACCTTCGTTCTTACTTTAGTTATGTCTTCTTTTTCAAAGTATCTGTGGTCATTGTTTCATCTTCTCTGCCAGCATTATAAGCTCTTGAGTGTGCCCTGATTGAGTTCCTACAATCACAGTGTTAATTAAGTTGTGGTCATGAGACTGCATGTTATAGATCATGCAAATTAGCAGGTGGCAAATGAGGCTGGAGTAGAGAACTGAGGAGATTCCAGGTGTCCTTCTGGATACATTGCACTGTACATGCTATACACATGTACAAAACACTCTTAGGCACCATTTAAACTTCTGGAATTGGAATTTTCATTTCCCTTTTCTTAATTGCCACCTTACTTAGTTGTCTGAGTGTATCCATCCGGACATAGGCATGAATTTATAACAAAATATTTTACTTGTTTAAAGGCTTTTCCGGTATGTGAACATACACAGATATGTGCATCTGTGTTTTCTCATTTATTTGTGAGGAAGTTCTAATGCAGCACTAAGAGCTGGTTTAGTACACTCCAGGTACTTAACAATGTGCTTTTAACTGGGTGTCCTGATTGACATAGATTCTCTGTCTTGTAGCTCTGAAGGTTAGAATACAAAATCAGGGTGTTGGTAGGATTAGCACCTCTTCTATTTAGCTAAGCAGCCAACTTCTGTCTATGTCTTTTCACATCCTTCCTCTGCCTCTGTGAGCAAATTATCTCCCTACAGAAGTACATTGGACATATTGGATGTGCATCTATCACAAAGACCACACTTTAACTTGGGTATCACTGTAAAGACACAATCCAAGCAAGGGCCCATTCTGAGACAGTGTATTGTGACAGGGCTCCCACACAGAAATTTGGCATGAAACATAATTCAACTCACAGCATGATCCATGAAGGGAGTCATTTTTAGGTGCCAAATTCACTAATTATGTTTGCAGATAGACTTAGTATATTCCAACTGCAGACTTGAATTATTCATGCACTTTTACATAAAAGCATGCATAGAAGTATGTTTCCCAAAATTCTCTGTCTAGTAAAATGTCAGTGGACAATTTTAGATTGAATTGCTATGCTAAGTGATTTTTCTGAGTGGAAAAATCACTTTGATGGCTATCGAAGACCCTTTGCATATTATTTTACTTCTTTGAACAGGGCATCTCAAACACAACTGAAAATGATCAGCCAGACAAACCTGCTGAAATAGGGCTCCTAGAAACCAAAACAGTCAAGTCTTTGAAGACATTTGTTGGGCTTACAGTCTCTTGCTCATTTAATCAGGAATAATTAAACAAAAAAGGATTTTTTAGTCTTTGCTACAAATAGTTCACTTTCAAACAGTTGTATGCAAATCCCTCTTTTTGTGATAGGAGCCAACACTTCGTCTTTTCCTTCAGTTTTTCAAGGAAAAGAAGCATGCCTTTGGAAAACAGTTGGTAGCACACATTATTCACTTTGAGTCTCTCTATAATCCAATCCATTCATTTAACTTGTTATATATAAATCCATTACATATTTGAAGATATATTTTGTCTCCACTAGTTCTCCTTTTTCTTTAAGCCATTTGTATTTTTCCCCCTTTCTTTCCTATGTGGTAATTTCTGCCTCAACTAATATCTTTTAGAACAATTTTAGTGGGTTTATAAAATGTGGTATCCAGAAGTGCTGTACATTTAATTAGAAAATTAAACAAAACAACTTGACTTATAAATAGGATAACTCTAAATTCTGTATTTGTAAAATGTGATAGAGTATATTAATAGAATAAATATTCCAGATGCATGTAATTTATAAAAGTGTTAGAACTTCCTTAGAAGGATAACCAGGAAGGAAGCCTTAATGAATGTTAAACTTGGTGCACCTGACCTTGAACCTGTTGTGTGAGCAGAGGTGATGTTGTCTGTTTATGGGTGTATCAGTACTATCAGTTCTTCATCACCAGGTGAATAGCCTGGAAGCATAAACAGGGTAATTAGTGACAAATCTGGACTCAAACTTCAAGCCCACTGAATTGGAATTTCTATGCAATTCAGAAGAGGATAAATTAGATTTAATGCTGTATATTTTAAGAAAAGCATCTGCTTTGCCTTTTATTTCAAAGGGCATTATGACAAAACATGATATTTAATATCATGGACTTAAGAAAATTCATGCATTTCTCATAAAGCCATGAAATACTATTTAGATTTGTTTGATGAGCAAATATGTTTAGAACCAGTATTTTCTTTCTGTTTTGACATTCAATCTGAGGTTGCTCTTGAATATCAAAAATAAAAGTTGAAGCAGGATTTGGAAATGTGTCTATTTGTGAGTATTTATCATTGTTAATAAAATATACTTCCATGGAGGTAAAAGTGGATAAATGCATTGAAAACTTTAGTGATAAAAGTTTTGGTGGTTGTGTGATGTGAATAGTCCTAATCTGACAACCATCATACAGAAAGTCATATTTGTGAGCTTCTGGAAAATAAATCAAATTTACAGATGAAAGATGCATGTGACCCCATTTTTGAGAAACCGACCCCATCTTAGAATGAAGTATTAAATGTAAGCGTTTGTTCCAGAAAGGGACGCATAACCAGGTTATAGGCTACAATTCCAGGAACCCTACCTAGGGCAAGGTGAATGATTGAGATTAGCTGTCGAAATACCTAAATGACTATTCTAAAGAACTGGTCCCATCTTAAGGTAGCTAAGCCATGAGCTCAGGGTCATGAACTTAATCTGGGAAGGGCCACATGATCAGTCATGAGCTCAGTTATCTTGGCCAACCACCCCTGAGAGTAATTAGCAATATCCTCCTACCAAAAGCCAATCACTAAGTACAAGGTCAAGATGTCTTTTATGATGATAGTTTAAACAACCGCTAGAGGTTTGACCTGATGGATCTGGCCAATCAGGTTTAAACACTGAATGCTTGCCTGATGTCAACCAATCATGTAAACCGTCAAGCTGAACACTCTCCCAAACTTACTGTAACCTCAGTAAAAACCCTGCCAAATTAGAGCCTGGCACTCTCACTTCTGATCCACTGCATCGGTGACAGTTGAGAATCCCTGCTTGAGCCTGTAATAAAGACCCTCATGTGCCTTACATCAGTCTTGGCTCCCTCGTGGTCATTGGGGGACTCAAAATCTGGGCACAACACAGATAGATGGTATACTCCAAGATCATTTAACATATGCCAAAATAATTTTAATAATTATGAGTAAAAAATATATTTTAATTGATTTTATTGGTACCTTTTATACATACATTATGATCACATTCAAAATTGAGAATTAAGAGTGAAAATATATTAAACTAAAATTTTAAAACAGTGAAACTTCTCCATGTTGAAAATTTAGTTAATTTCATTACGAAGGTCCACTAGAATTAAAATGATGAAAGAAAAAACAGACTATTAAATTCCAGGGCAAAATGGAGAAGTAAAATAGAAATATGAATTTAAGGAGTGCTAATGAATTATAGATCTTCCAAAAGCTATCCTATGTATTATTTATTTTACCAAGCTCATAAAATCACTTTGAATTTATATTGCATAGATAAAATTTTAAAAGTAGATTTCGGGTGCAATTTAAAATATCACTATCTCCAATACTCCTCAAATATATTCTGTGTGTATCTCTACTATTTTAATTTAAGATAATGAGTGAAACATGTCAAACTCAAAACATGAGAAAGATTGACAGTCTTTTAAAATTATTTGAAACAATAAGAGAATAATTTGTTTTGAAGCCAGAGTCAGCTAAGACCTCTAGCAAATGTGGCATGTGGAACCTTTGTCCACTTTAAAATGTTGTCTCCTTTCTTTATCAGGCCTTCGAAGCAACTGTGATGATGTATCAGCTGCCTTTTTGAACCATGTGGGCAGATGCCCATGAATGCCGGAAGAGGCCTCCTTGGTATTTTATTGGCAATAACTCAAAGCTTATTAAAATCCAGATGGAAAGGGACTGGCAGCATATTTAAACCCATATGCCCAGTGGGCACTGCACTATTTAATTGCCTGCGTTTCATTTGAAATGTTTTCCCCTCATCCTACTTTGGTTTTCTTCAAACTGTTCATCAGATGTTTTGGTTGCTGCTTCCCTGTGTCATCTTTAAAACCTGTTCTGATTCACATTTATAAAGCAGTTAGGTTAAACAATTTGCTTGATATTCTACCATTTTTCACTAGCATTCAATGAGAATTGGACCATGAAGAGGCCATTGGGTGAGTCATTTGTGACTTTTTGTAGCTATTAAATTAAAAATGTCTGTTTTTAAATCCAATAATATTTCCCTAAACACATTAAGCTCATTACGTACACATGGCATGCCTTCTCTGCACTTCAGATAATTTGTAAGGGAATTCTGTTATTTCAAATATTGTATCCATTAGCTAGTACGTAGAGCATACCTCATGTTAGTTAATGAAGCTGAGAGTGCTATTTGTGGTTTTAATAGCATGAAATCAATACATTTATAAATAAAAACAATTCATTTGTCCCAATGGCCAGGAACTGAGACCTCATAATTCTATACATAGCCACTGACCTTATTACAGTCATCTGTTGCTCACTTATTCAATCCAAATTTAAGTCTTACTTCCTGTGTTAAACCTTTATAGTAGACTGAAAATCTCCTCTCTACTCATTCTTCATACTTGTAAAAAGCCTTAATATTCACTTTACATTTAAGTTGCACTGCCTTGAATTGTTATTAATGTCATCTCAGCTTTGTCTTATCTCCTAAACTTATAAGCTCCTAGAGACACAAAACCACATTGTTGTCTTCTGTGTCCACATATTTCTACACATTTATTGTCTTACGGCTTCTCCACCAAAGTGCCATTCCTTCTGTGGTAGTTCAGATGATGCTATAATGGCATACTGTCCATGATCACCCACGTGTGTGTGTGTGTGTGTGTGTGTGTGTGTGTCTGTCTGTCTGTCTGTCTGTCCATCTGTCTGTGTGTTCATAAGTTTCTTTTTCATGATGGTATCACTATGGCTTTTACAACCCCAGAGATACAAATATGGATCCTCCTTGTCTGTTAGACACTTATTAGAATGAATGAATGAATATGAATGAATGAATGAAAGGGGCATTTGGACTTTGCTTAGAAATCCTATTTCACTACTCACAGATCAGTGAGTCCTTTTGCAGTGACAGTATAAATTCACTTTAAACCACATCCTCCAAAGACTTATGTATGGAAGGTGCTTAAGGAAGAAAGCGAAGTATTAGGCTAAATGGATTATTAGGAGGAGGGTCCATGGTGGAGGGGGGCAGTGACTGAGGCTGTGGCTTTGGAAGATATGCACTGGCCCTGGTCACTTCTCTCTCAGTCTCTTCCCCTGTCATTTCCCATGTGCCATGAGGTAAGCAGTTCTCCTCAGCCATGCTCTTTCCCCACTAAGTTTATGCCTTGTAGCTAGCCAAATGTGGGCTACAGCCTCTGAAATGGTCAGTCATGTCATTCCCTGCCTCTTCTAAGTGACTTTTCTCTGGTATTTGTCACAGTAATGCACAGCTGACTGGCACACTTGGATGCACCTTTTGGGATGACTTTCTTGACAGGGAGCATTGGAGTGTTTAAGAGGCCAATAACTGACATGATTAAAATGCTAATTATCATGATCTTATTATTACATGTTATATACATCTATTGAATTATTCTATGTAAAAATGCCATGTTCATTAATTTCTTTAAAAATCTTTGAAAACTGTAGAAAAGAAAATAATTCCTTTTGAGTTTAATACTCTTATTTCATTCATTCCTAATTCTGACATGGTATGAATTGCGGATGTATCTTATGGTAACTTCAAGCCCTAAAATGACCTATGAAAACAATAACAAGAACACTGACATTTAAAATACAGTAAAGGAGCTTATTGACTCAAATGTCACTTTTGCAAAACTGCTGAAAAGCAGAAAAGAACAAAAAGGCTTCCCCTCAATATATATCTAGAGGGCACAAAGAAAGTGATAACAAATTTCTTATGCTAAAGAATTACATTTTCTTCAGCTCAGAAAATAGGTTGTATGCAATTCAGTTTTTTAAAAAAAACAAGTAAAGAGAATTATACAAATATTTGGACCACGGTTAGAGATGATGACTAGCTACAATCCAATTGGTAGGCAAATGAGTATTAGTTCTTCTAAAGATGATATAATTTTGGAGTTATCTCAGATCTGTCCACATGCTTTTTACCTAGGAAATCACAGGACACAGGTGAGGAGTATATGTCATCAATATTGCAGAGAACTGAGGTGTGTGCTGGCACCTTTTCCCTTAAACTCTGAAGCAGCTTACTCTGAGTGGTGAGTCCTAGGCCACTTGTACTCTCCAGGATCTAGGTCCTTTCTTCCAGGACCCCAACTGTGTCCTTCTCAGAACTTACACACTAGTCACAGGCAGTGGTTCCACTTTCATACCTGTTTATAGAAAATGGCTCGAGTATATTGATTTTGCACCCTCCTATATAAGCACAGTGACAGATACATAACACTCTTTCCTCTGTGGAATAGAACCTTGATCCAGAAAAGTACACAAAATAGCTACATAGCTTAATTAATCAGAGAAAGGCCAATATTCTTTCCTTTTAAAATTTTACAGTGTGTTTTCTTTGCCCAGTACCACTTGCCACGGTCCTAATTTTGTTGAAATGAATTCCTCTAGTGAAGCTTCACATAATGTTTGGAACTCTCTGGATATTAGTGATCACATTAAGTGTATAGGTATGGCAAGATGGATGTAATACAACCACTCCCTTGGTGTTGTTGTTACATATGACATTTCTAGGTGTCCTGTCTTTATCAGACTTCAAAGAGAGACTCTGGGGTTGTGTGAGAGTTTTGAAATCACAACCATCTTAATGAATCATTTAAAGACTTTGGCCTTGAACACAGCCTACATTTCTTTGTTTCTGGTTTTTGGCTATTGTATGTATACTGCAATGAAAACTCTTGTAGAGAGATCTTTTGCTGGACGTGTTCTATTATTCTTGTCCTACATACCTGGGGGTGAAATTGCCAGATCATGTGTCATCCTTATGTTTAACTTTAGCAGTTACCTCCAGTTTTTCAAGCTAGTTGTCCCAAAAGACTTGCCCAAAGGAGCATCTGATTCCACCATTTGCTCCATATTCTGGTTAGTATTCTGTCATGATAGCTCTTCTAAGTTTAGATGTTGGATCACTGTGCAGTCCTCACGAATGAGAAAGATGAGCTCTACTTCACATAGGTGTTTACTTTTAAATATCTTCATTTGTCCATGGCTTGTTTTAGGCTCTCACCTAATTTTGTCCTGAAATTTTTGCTGTTCTGTATTGATATTTTAGAAAAATAAATCACAAATCACTTTGTAATTGCTTCCAACAAAAATTAAGCTCATATATATTTCCTGGAGCCCCGTGGAGGTTATGGAATAAAATCAAATGGCAAAATAGGGATGTGAGATACTATGTATTCACATAAATGTTTCAAAAAATGTCAGTGCAACATCCCCTCCATTTCAAATTTCATGAAGATATATAAAAACCTAGATAGAACATGATTTCTATAACTAATACATCTGTCTAAATAAAATTAAATTTCAAAATCATTTTACTGTGCCCATAAGAAAAAGACTTTCCTTTAATGAGATGATAATTTACCTCCAAATAATTATGTCTGTGCTGCTGCACAGAGTCTGAGAGGGAATATGCACCAGGTCTTAAAATGCCCAAGAGTCTGACCAAATGTTGACTGAGTTAATGAGATCCAAGTGTTCCAGCATTAACCACAGGTTAATAAAGTATAGAAAACAAACAAGCTACTTCCTGTAAAGCAGATAGACAAGTGCTCTTCCAAAGCACTACTGTCTTCTTCAGACTCCTGAACTCAAATGCAATAGAAAAGAGTGACATTTGAGGTACCCAGGAAAATAAATCTTGGTTTCATGTTCCCTAGGCTGCACTGAGATGAAGTGAGGATATGAAAATCATCTTATTTTCATGAACTTACTTGCCGTCTGCTGGGAAAAAAACCTGCATTTCTGTTCACTGGGACACTGCAGATACAGTATTTGTATAGGGAAGTGGTAATACAAATTTCCCTATGTATACTGTCTCCTTGCTTTTCAGAGCAAGTCCATCAAATCATACTGTGGGGATTTAATAAGTGTCTTGTATCTCTTTCCTGACAACCGCATAAGGAAAGCGACATCATATTTATGAAATTGCAACTTGAAAATGCTCATCTTAGTGTACAGAGTAGGCCAGTGGTTTTGCATCCTGGGGACAGGTTTTGTTGAGTTTCTCTCCCCTCCCCGCTCTCCCTTGCAGTTCCCTGTCTGGTGCCCTGGAGCTGTACCGAATGTTTTCTCTCTAGGCACTTTGCCCTCATTTCCTTCCAGAACAGACATTTCTACATCTTAGCCATCGTCTCTGGAGCTCCATATTTTTCTGTGTGTAGGAGAGCCCAGGAAAGCAAACCTTGAAGCAGAGGCTTTCCCCCCTCTTCACAGCCAGCTCCATCAGAGGGAACAGCCTGACAGCAGGCAAGTGGGGCCATTTCTCCAGCTTGCACCCCTGCAGCCTGTCCAACCCCAGTACTTCTGGCATGGGCATTATAAAATACTGGCTGTCTTCAGTTTTGTATATTCTGAGCCTTGAAAGTATGTATTCCTGTTATATATTTTCTCTGCGGAGGTGGTTTGTGATCTTTTATTCCTTTTGGTGCTGTGCCTAACACACAAAATTCTTTCTCTTAAATCCATTCTCTTTCTTTTAGGGAGCTCTTACTAAGGAGTCAATAGTAGGCCAGACATTTAACATGAACATTTCTAGTGATATATATTAATACAAGGAGGGGGAGAGGGAGATGGAGAGGGAGAGAGAGAGAGAGAGGGAGAGAGAGAGGGAGTGAGAGAGAGGGAGAAAGAGAGAGAGAGAGAGATCATCTAAAATTAAAGACATAAGATGGTTGAACAACCTGAAGGTTGAAATTTTGTTGTTTAATCATAAAATGTGGAGTCATCAAAACAGGTGGCTTGAGTCAATTGACAAAGAGAGATGGATCTTTCAAGTCAGAAAAGGGGGCACTGATAAATTATAGTCGCTATAGAAAGTGGGTAGTGAAAAAGATACCGGCTCTGAGTGAAGTCAGCTCTCCCACTCATCGGAAGAGAAGGAAGAACAGGGAGTGTCCTGAAGAAGAGCACATTCAAATGGCTGTCTCTGGCACATGGAGGAAGAACAAGAGGTTTCCCATGTTTCCAATTCTTCAAGTGAAGTAGGAGGTAAGAATATCCATGCCAAGAGCAGGGCTTGGGGGACAGTGCTAATCTGAGAGCATGAAAAGATGTTCAAGTGTCATTTCAGTGTAAAGGAGTGGATTAACCAAAGGATCCTAAGGAAAGTTTGTATTAAAATTATTACAAAATTGTAGGCTGCTTGTAGAGGATGTGAAATGTTATGTAACTTGTACCTGCTGTTGGATTTTTAATTAAATTTGTAATGCTAGTTTTCAATGTGGTAGCTATCAATTTGTTATCTTTCAATCCTGGCTTACATTTCTTTGATGGTGGATGCATAGAGCTCTATCAGGAGTTCATCTCTGAATGTCAAATTGTGGGTCAATAGAACTAATAATCTTAGAGAAAAGCTTTCATACCCAATGAGCTAAGCCAGTGCTTGCAGGAATTTTCTAAGTGAGCAAGAAAAGAGATTTTTCTCTTGTAAAATCCTTCTGTCCCTTTTTCCCCTGTTTTAAAATTAGTTTCATTTGAAGAAAACATGCCCTTTATAGCTGTGTACTGACTCGGAACTTTGTAGGTCATTGTTTTGTTCTAATCTCAAGTTCCATATCTACTTCTGTTAAGTGGTGGTTATTATCCAGCTCCTGGGAAATCCTCAGCCAGGTTATTAAAATTAATTTTTATCAGCAAACATAAAGAAAAAGGGAGAAAGAGCAAAGGCTGTATTTTCTACTGTCTCCTCAAGCCACTGGACCGAGAACAGGAAGGAAGCAGTGTATTCTAGCTTCAAAGTCAGTGTTTCTTTCTCTCCCCACAACCAACACTTCAAGCTGGAATCTCAGGGACCGCTCAGAAGTTGTTGCTTCAAAGTCTAGGCTGCTTCCTTTTCCAGGAGACATGGAAATAGGAATGGAGCAGGAGGGAGCCTGGGGAGCAATATTTTCTCATGTCCCTTAACAGGTGAAGCCTAAAAATTTCCCTGGAGAAAGTCATGGAAGCAGGGCAGCTGCAGGCCTGTTTGGAGAAAGTCAACAGAGTCGCTTCCCTCTGGCATCTATTTCATCTGCTGAAGAATTTTCCCCTCTGCTTAAATAGGGCTTGAGCTGAAAGCCCACGTTATTTAGGAAATATTAAGTCTTGGGATTCCAAAGCCCTTAAGAGCTGCCAGCATCACCTCCCCACCCCCTTCTTTGTGTACCTCTCATTAGCCCTTGTCGTGGGGCTCAGCTGAAAGAAAAGAGCAGGTAGAGATTAACGCAAAAGCCAAGGGTGCTCAGGCAACGTGTGCTTTGTGGGTTACTATGAGCGGCATTAGCCTGAGGTGAGTGGACTGAATGGGCGAGACACAATTGCTCTTGGTGTCCGCACTTGGGCAGGGTAAGACATTCCATAAACTTTGGGAATTTTTTGGGGAAAAATACATTTGAATGAATCCACTTGGAAAAGTACCAATGACTGAGCACTTTCTTGATGACTGGGAGGATAGATCCAAAGCATTTTACAAGAGCAAATATTCTGGGATGTCCACATAGCACATAACGTCCTTAATGTGAAAGATCTGGCGCTGAATAGTGTGTGAGAAAAGAAAGGAACTGCATAAGATTAAGCAGGATTTAAAATCTAATATATGAAAGCCAATCTGAAGCTTGAGGCACTGGAGGTAAGAAGATCACGAAGTCAAAGAGTCAACCAGGTTGCAAGAATGGAATGAAAGGATTCGGCTCACCTGGAAAACTTACTACCTGATGATTTTAGGAATCTACACCTGGTGGCAAACAAGCAAAAAAAAAAAAATCTTTCCTCTAAAATCACATTTTAAAAACAGAAGATGTGTTGACATCTTTTTGGCATAGTGAATTTTCCTTATGTTCATTTTCAGTGTATTTAATTTTCTTCTATCTTTCTTTCAGTATCTAACATAATGCAATGATGATGAATTCCTCATTGGATGATTTTTTAAGAACAGATTAAATTTATTCTTGGGAACTATGTGAGGAGAACAAGTGAAATGGATAATGAGAGAGAGTAAAAGGATAAGGCTGATCACAGGTAAAATTCCGTGAAGATATTAGATGATGATCTATTATCACTTGTCCAGAATGTAGCTTCCAAATCCATATTTCTTCTTGTAAAAGGAACCTTGATTAACCATCATGCTAAGCAGGAGTCTCTGCTTCGAGGAGACTAGAAAGATGCTTTGCAATTTTCATTCTTTAAATAACTTATTTATACTTATTTTGCAAAAGGTCAAACTCAAGTGACTTCAATTACAACCATCAAGTGAAGGTACCAGACAGATTTAATCAGTGAGAACAAAATAAATTTACTCCTCTGAAGTCCTTTGAAATGTGAAGACTGTCATTCTTGCTTGACTATGGGGGTTTGGGTCAGTGACAGGAAAAGGAAGAAAGAAGAACATGTAATGGCTTTGAATGCTTCTTCTATTCTCTAGTTTCCTGGATGATGATTACTATCAGATAGATATTTTTTAGGAATTCCTATCGAGGGGCCAGGGATTTAGCTCAGTGATTCTGGTGCCTGACTTGCAAAGGCAAGGGTCCAGGTTAGATCCCCAGTAACCACATACAACAATGCCAGGCATGGTTACTTATGCCCACCAGCAATCAGAACCACATCCACAGTTCTGGGCATGGTGGCTCATGCCTGTACTTCCAGCACTGGGGAGGCAGAGGCAGGAGGATTGCTGTGAGTGCAAGGCTGAGCTCAGGGCCAGCCTGAACTACAAAAGCAAGACCCTATGATGAAAAAAAAAAAAAGAATTCCTGTTGGGAAGAACATGCTAGCTCTAGTTAAGAATGTATTTTGATACAGTTTCCTAGGGCTGCAGCTAAGACTGCTACCATGTACCAAAGTTTATAAATTGAGGTTGAGAAATATTCAAAGAAGAGATGATATTTCTTCTTCCTAAACATCTACCCTTTCTGGTGGTATAGAACCACATTTCTCAGAGTGTAGAGCACATGGAAATGTGGAGATTTGTTAAAATGTGCATTCTGGTTCCCCATGGTGGTGGTGGATCTGAGTTTATTTTTCCAAATAATTCACAGGAAATACTGATAGTGCAAGGCTAAGGACCTACTGAGCAGCTGCTACCTTAAAAGACAAAAACAAAAACACATATTGATTTAATTTAATTTGCACTTTTGTGGGCAGCCATTCCAAGAGTGCGAGTTATTCTACATAACAGAGAATCATCTCTGACTAGAAAAGATAAAATAGAAACAATATAGACAATTGAGAAAGCTTAAGCTCTTTCTTTAAGGGAAACATGGAATACGTGTCTCCTCTACTCATGCAGTATTTATAATAGATTCAAAAGCAAAACCTAAACAGTTGGTTTTCTGCCTAAGCTGTCCTGGGAGAATCTATGTACGCTGATAGAAAGTCAAGAAACCCATCAGTGATTTCAACAACAAAATCTTTGCTCTGAGAGCTAAGAGCTTTCTGACATAATCATTAAAACCTCAGGTGTAGAAAGGTTAAACCTGCATGCGCCCTTCTAATGAGGCTACAAAGCCAAACATCTACATTTAAGAGCTGAAATATCTCTCTTCATTGTCATCTGGAAGGAAGAGAAACCCATCTGGTTTTCTTTCCTCTTTCTCCACTCTTCTTTTTCCCACTCCTCCTTTTCCTCGGTTGATGTCTCTCTACCCTCTGACCCCAGTACTTTCAGAGGACCACATTCTGCAAGAAGAGCTGAAAAATGCTTTAATTCATAGCCTCCAATATAATATTTTTCTTTTCTTTTGCATGCACATCTTTAAATTCTATGAGTACACCTTTGTCAACAATGCCAAGCAGTTTTCCATGGGGTGCTGGTTCAAAGATGACCCTCATTCCCATTGTCTATTCCACATTTTTCTAGAATCCAAGCCATTTATTAACAGAGAGTCCCTGACTTATGAACATTGGAGCTGTGAGTGTTCACAGGTGGGAACAGGCTTCACATTGTGAATATTCATAGAGGTGAACAGATCGCAGAAATAGCTCGTGTGTCTGCCAGACACTGCCACAGCTGTGCTGCTGTGTACTTTCTGGATAGCATGGTGGTGTACAGTACAATGGTGAGGAGACAGAGCCCCAGATGCCCCAAGCAAGAGGAAGAACAGCAGAGATGTTGAGGAGACTGCTAGGAAGCACAAAGCAATAACCACGGAAACCAAAAATGAAAATAAATGAGAGGTGACACTGAGGCAGAAAGATGGCACATGTCACTCATTCCTGTAACATAAGTCATTGAACCACTGGTGCAATATTAAAGACGCAAGACAAGATCATGGGACATGAGAAGTTCTTCATGCTTTATCTTATAAATTTGTGTCAAAGGGGTGGAAGACTCACTTGGTTGGATGAACAAATACAATTCATGAACATTCTTTCAGAACAGAACTCTATGTTGAGTTCTTACTGTAAATTAATGTGTTTAAGGTTTTTAGTTTTACTAATGAAAATAAGGAAAAGAAAGAACTTCTGACCATATATAATTAAGACCTAATATCTGTGTTCTAATCTCTAGCCTATGAGCTATTTCAGGTAGCAGTTTATATACTTAGATATTTAGATATTTGAGAAAAATAATCTGACCTTTTTTCCACAGGCAAGAATCAGTGTTCTTGTCCTTCCAATTTTCTCAGCTCTGGAAGCTTCTAGAAGCTACATAAAGGATGTTTTTAAATTATTTTATTTCCTACAAACATTCAGCACGTGTACTGCTTCTTTTCTCTGCCATGCTACTTGTGTCATTAGAAATGTAGACAAACCCAGATTAAGTCACGCTTTAGGGGCAGAGTTAAACCTATTCTTAGACAGATGAGTTTTGAACTCTTTCCAGAGTGGCAGTATCCGGATGACTGTATACTGCAAGAGAGGCAGAAAAATCAGAATGACAGAGAATAAGTAAAGCTGCGGGTTTGTGGTTGCTTGTTTTACAATAATTAAAATTACACGACAGATTGATTATGAGCTCTCTGTGAGTTATTTTGCCAGGCACTTCTGTTCTCCTTCTGACATAAATGAGTGCCCCAGAATTTTTAAGATTCAACAAGATAATCTATGTGACTTCTCTACGTGAATGAAGAGTAATATCACAAAGAAAATTTGATGCATAATATTCATGTATTTTAATTATGTAAACATGGTTTCATGATGTTGTCAGCTATAGAATCAGCTCAGAACTATTGATCCACACAGGAAGTCCAGGGTTATGAGTATACAAAGAGGAAGTGATGGAAAACAAAAAAAAAATGTGTAGAATAAATAAATCAGAGAAAGAGAACACCTCCCATAAGCTATTTCATTTTTCCTTTTTAGACTAATAAGCAGTTTTTGGGTGAAACTGTCAGTAAAGAAATACACAGAAAACTCTATTCTGTGGAACAATGATTGATTGATAAATTCCAAGGGAAACCTTATACAGATTTCACTTATAAGCTTTAACTTTTAAATTTCTACCACAGGATGAGAAAACAACCCTGCAAAATAAAAGCTGGATGGCAAATCTTGCTTGTTTCGAGTGCTTTTCCTTAAGTTTGTCTGGGATACTTTCTCTCTAGCAGGAGATTATATGAACATAAAGTAACATTTGTTAGGCAAATCCGTATATCACATCCACAGCCTCCTAGTTACCACACCCATGTCATGTGCCCTAGATGCTGGTGGGAAGCCAGCTAGTAAGTAAAACATATTAATCACTATTAAATTGTTTCTATTAATGTACTTTAATAGGAGCATAGATAAAACAAATTGAAGCAACTCAAACTACTGTTTTATTGCCTGTGGCCACCTCACAAGGAAATACCAATGAGCATAAGGCTGCAGATTCATTTCCAAGCACACCCCAATGACTTTGCTCTGTTTTTGAGAAGAACTTATCTTTTGCTCCTGCTAGACATCTCTCAGAGATAGTACTTATTTCCTAAGAGGGGATTCAAGAGCAAGAGTGTAGACAGATCAAAACAAGTGCAACACCCCCCACACACACACACACCTTAAATTAGATCTATCTTCTGTTGGTTGACCAGATCTCTAATCTTCTTATATATGACAGTGCCATCAGTATGTGTCAGGCATCCTGACTATGATTTAATAAACACACTCCATTAGAAACAGAGTCCAGTAGACTCTTAATTTGCTTGGTCAAAAGTTTCATGCACCTTATGAAAGGCAGTGATGCTCACCACCACACCACCAATGTGTATGCACTTTATGGAAATCAGATTTAATCCTTAAAAGAAAAATTCAGCGGAACATGAAGACTGATTCAAGAAAATATTATTGATAGCAACCTAGATGAGTCTTCCTCAGGAGTTTAATAAATATCATGACTCAAAGAAAAGCTATTTCCTCTCCTTCTCTTTTTCCCTCCTTCCCTTCTTCCCTTCTCTCTCTTCTTCCTTTTATCCTCTCTTTTTCTTTTCTCTTTTTATGATTTTACTAATAGCAAATGATAATAGTAAACAAACTCATATATGCTTATATTCCATGTTGTGTTCTTAGGTTGTATATGGGTTTATGTAAGGCTAATAGTAACATGGAATAGGTGTTACTGTTATTTAAATCTGACAAATTTGGTAGGTGAGTTCAAGAAGCACTAAGTATGATATGTAATATTAAGCTGATAGGGCCGGGGATATAGCTCATTGGTTCCGGAGCCTGTCTTGCAAGCACAAGGGCCCAGGTTTGATCCCTGGTAACCACATAACAATGCTGGGCATGGAGACTCACCCCAGCAGCAACCAGTACCACATACCACAGTGCCAGGCGTGGTGGCTCACGCTTGTAATCCCAGCACTCAGGAGGCAGAGGCAGGAGGATTGCTGTGATGTGAGTTTGAGGCTGAGCTCAGGGCCAGCCTGAACTACAAAGTGAGACCCTGTCTCAAAAAACCTAAAAAAAAAAAAAATTAAGCTGATAGCTAGCATCACAGTAGAGATTGATTTTAAGCAGTTTAACTTGTTTATAACCCATAATCCTCAGCCTTGTATTTTATATTAATTTAAATTGTGTTTTAAAATGACTGTATTTCTACCAGTTAAAACAATTATTGGAGAAAAGTGGTGTTTTTAATGTTGATCTATATATATACATATATGTATATATATGTGTGTGTGTTTAAAATATATATCTTTATGTATGTCTGTCCTTTTCCTAAATATGAAATCTTTTTTGCTCTATAATTTTCAGAATGTACAGTCACTAACAAAAGCATTGCTTCTAGACAGATACAAATAAGAATAACCTTCACATATTCACATATTCACAATATAGTCACACTATATTGACTTTGGCATGGACTGGAAAATGTTAACAAACTTCATAAGTCAATAACTCTGTGCTAAGGACTCAAGCATCTTTAATTTAAATGCTTTTGAAAAATATCCCCCCAATGTGTGCACAAAGGAAAACCTTAACAAAGTGTTCTAAATTGCCATTAATTTCTTAATTAGCAAAATGGAACTAGATGAAGTTTAAATATAGTTTTTACATTAACATATTGAAGAGATCAAAATAGACACATTACTTACAAGATTCAAAACTCTAGAGGCATCGCGATTCTGCGCCGCGTTTGGAGCTTGCTGGCCTCCAGGCCCACTCCGGAGGAGTGCCCAGGGACTGAGTTTGGCAGCGGGCGGCTCGGGAGACGGCGACTGCGGCATCCAGTCTGTGTCACCAAATCTGTTCCAGGGTTGGAGCTTGCTGGCCTCCAGGCCCACGCCAGAGGAGCGCCCAGGGACTGAGTTTAGCAGCGGGCGGCTCGGGAAGCGGTGACTGTGGCACTGAGTCTGCATCACTGAATCTGCGCCGGGCTTGGAGTTTACTTGTCTCTAGGCCCACACCAGAAGAGCACCCAGGGACTGAGGTTAGCAGCGGGTGCCTCTGGAAACAGCGACTGCGGCCCCGAGTCTGCGTCACTGAATCTGCGCTGGGGTTGGAGCTTACTGGCCTCCAGCCCTACGCCAGAAGAGTGCGCAGGGACTGAGTTTAGCAGCGGGAGTCTCGGGAAATGGCGACTGTGCCGCCGAATCTGCACTGGGTTTGGAGCTTGCTGGCCTCCAGTCCCACACTGGAGGAGTGCCCGGGGACTGAGGTTAGCAGCGGGCAGCTCGGGAAATGGTGACTGTGGCACTGAGTCTGCGTCACCAAATCTGTGCTGGGGTTAGAGCTTACGGGCCTCCAGGCCTATGCCGGAAGAGCACCCAGGGATTGAGTTTAGCAGCGGGAGGCTCGGGAAATGGCAACTGCAGCACCGAGTCTGTGTCACTGATTCTGCGCCACGTTTGGAGCATACTGGCCTCCAGGCCCACGCAAGAAGAGCACCCAGGGACTGAGTTTAGCAGCGGGCAGCTCGGGAAGCAGTGACTGCAGCACCGAGTCTGCATCACTGAATCTGTGCCAGGTTTGGAGCTTGCTGGCTTCCAGGCCTACGCCGGAAGAGCGCCCAGGGACTGAGGTTAGCAGGTCAGAGTCTGATTTTCTCCACAGTAACTGCAGAAGCACATCCAGTCAGCTTGTACTGGTGAGTAGGTGGGCCTATTGGAACAACAGCCCCTAACATTGCAACTGCACAAGGCCTACAGCCTACTGGCCTCCAGGCCGACTGCACAAGTGAGCCCAGAGACTGTATTGCTGAGCAGGTGGGCCCATTGCAACCTCAGACAGTGCCACTGTAGCAGTTCAGGAGCCACAGTCTCCCTGCCTCTAAAGCAGACAGGAGAAGGTGTTCTCACTCTATTGATTGAGTGCCTCATATGGTGTGCCAGAACTAGGGGTTTTTCTTTAGGTCCCAATATAGACTGCAAAGAACAACCCAGGAAACACTGATATTTTAAGGTTCCTAACTATTAGGAGGAAAGTGACTTGCAACAAACAGCACCAGAAAACAGGGCAGGTCAGAGATGAGGACACACTCAAAATCTCAGACACAAAGATCCTCACCTCCAAGTAACACAGGGGGAAGAGAAATAGAGAAGTGTGAAATCCAGTCTCCAGGGCCCTTGGAAATGGTAACCAAAGCAGATCTAGTAAAATGGAAATCAGAACTGATCTCTGAGATGAAAGCAGAGATATTGGACACTGTCAACATGATGATTAATAAAGCTAAGGAGGAAATCATGGAGTTGATAGAATCCAAGATAGCAAAACCACTGGAACCTTTTAAACACCTACAGGCAGAAGCCCAGGAAATTAAGAAAGAAAATGAAAGCTTGTGCAATGGAATGAATTTGGCAGAAGACCAAATTTCAGACCTAGAAGACAGGATCTCAACCAATGAATTGGAAAGGTATAATCTATGGAAAAAAGCAAGCGATAATGAAAAGTCAATGCAACAGCTCCTAGATGATTCAAAGAAGAATAACATAAGATTGATTGGAGTCACTGAGGAAGCAGGAGACAATGCTAAAGACATCAAAAAGCTATTCACACAGATAATGGCAGAAAACTTCACAGAAAAAGGTAAAGAATTGGACATACAAATATATGAAGCATACAGAATGCCACATGCGCATGACATAAAAAAATCTATACCTAGGCATATCATCATAAAAGTCCCAGATATCCAAAAAAAAGAAAGAAATACTGAAAGCAGCCAGAGAAAAGAAAACAGTTACATTCCAAGGGAAGCCCGTCATGATCACAGCGGACTTCTCAATTCAAACACTCGATGCAAGGAGAGCCTGGAGTGAAGTCTTCCAAGCCCTAAAGGAAAACAACTTCCAACCCAGACTGATGTATCCTGCCAAACTATGCTTCAAATTGATGGGGAAGTAAGATACTTTCATGACAAAGAACACCTGAAAAGCTTCACAAATATGTAACCTGTGCTCCAAAACATTTTAAAGAATATCTTGGAGAAAAATAAGGAAAGTTACAAATCCATGAGACCTAACCGAGTCAACCCATGGGACCAAACAAGAAACTGATAGGGAAAGGGCAGAAGTACAATAACACAGCCAAGAACAGGAAAACATGGCAGCACTAAATTTACCTATATCAGTCATAACGATTAATGTCAATGGA